>JAWNMD010000034.1:0-207250 GCA_035044365.1 Drosophila neotestacea
CCTCGTTACCAATAAATTTATCTACAGTTGAACCAGTTAATCCATCGAATCTTTCAAAAAACTAAATTTTCCTTTCCTGTTAGCGAATCAAAATGTTAGAGGCCTTAAATCTAAATTAGCTAATCTATGTTTAAATAGTGTCTCTTTTGATTATAAAATTCTTGCCTTCACTAAAACTTGGTTAAAGCCTGATATATCTAACTTGTCATTATTCACTAACAAGTACACTAATTATAGATGTGACCGTTTGTCACGAGTCGTCGGAATTATTAAGTTGCTTACCTAATGTTGAGTTTGTTGCAAATAAGTTAACTGTTTATATAACCTGCTCCTATATCGCGCCGCAATCGGATCTTTCTGTTTATCTAGAACACTTTTCTAATATACGATTGATATCCTCTAAACTTTCGGATAGAGATTTTTGGTGTGTATTGGGGACTTTACTTTCCTGATATATCTTGGTCTATTGTTGATAATCTGGTTATTCCTACTAGTTCTCATGAGTTTGCAAACAGCATCATAGATCTTTCACTTCATCAAGTAAACAATATTCGTAATTGTAACAACCGTTTTCTCAACCTAATATATGTATCTGATCTTTCAGTTGTTAGTAGAATAGATCCGCATGTGCTTCCCAAAGATTCTTTTCACCCTACGTTAGATATGATTCACAACATAAAGCAGCGTCTAAACCTCGCTGTTTTAGAAAAGCCAATTTTAACAAATTAAATAATCTCATTATTAATCATGACTGGACCCCGTTTTTTGCGAGCAATAACTTAGAATTTCGTCTGTGTCCTTTTTATGACACTTTGAACATCTTTTTGATCAATGCGTTCCTCGAAGGTACTCATTGAGGTCTAATAAGCCCCATGGTTTACCCGAGAGTTATCAAGTCTAAAAAATTTAAAATCGCGATATTTTAAAAAATATAGCGCAAGCTAACTTTGGCGAGCAAAAGTTTGAATACCCTTGCAGAGATTTGCATAAGCCATCCGATTTTACAAAATTTGTTAAATGTTGATTTCGAGCCGATCGTTCATATGGCAGCTATATGATATAGTAATCCGATTTGCACCAAATTTGGTCAGGCTGTTTGAAACTATACCAAACACACAATCTGTGTGTTAAGTTATGTTATTTTAAGAAACAAAAAAGTTTTTCATACTAAATATTGATTTCGAACCGATCGTTCCTATGGAAGCTATATGATATAGTTGTCCGATTTGAACCAAATTTGGTAAGGATGTATGAAACTGTAAAAACACACAATCTGTCAGTTTGGTTGAGATATCTTGAGAAACAAAAAAGTTTTTCATACTAAATATTGATTTCGAACCGATCGTTCATATGGCAGCTATATGATATAGTAATCCGATTTGCACCAAATTTGGTCAGGCTGTTTGAAACTATATCAAACACACAATCTGTGTGTTAAGTTATGTTATTTTAAGAAACAAAAAAGTTTTTCATACTAAATATTGATTTCGAACCGATCGTTCATATGGCAGCTATATGATATAGTAATCCGATTTGCACCAAATTTGGTCAGGCTGTTTGAAACTATACCAAACACACAATCTGTGTGTTAAGTTATGTTATTTTAAGAAACAAAAAAGTTTTTCATACTAAATATTGATTTCGAAACGATCGTTCCTATGGCAGCTATATGATATAGTGATCCGTTCCGGCCGGTTCCGACATATGTACTGCGTGCAGCAAAAAGACGGACCGGTACCAAGTTTCATCAAGATAGCTTAAGAACTGAGAGACTAGTTTGCATAGAAACAGACGGAAACAGACAGACGCAGACGGACATGGCTATATCGACTCAGCTCTTTGCCCTGATCAAGAATATATACACTTTATGGGGTATGTGAGGCCTCCTTCAATGCGTTACACATTTCGTGACAAAATTATAATACCCTCTGCAAGGGTATAAAAATATAACACGAACCAGGAGCGAAGACGATTTTTCACGTTATTCTATTGCTAAATGTAATTTTAACTCACTTAACTTGCAACTTTACAACGATTATTTGTGTCGTTGCCGGCTTCAGTTTGCTCAGGACCCTAAACGATTTTATAATTTTGTAAATTCCAAACGCAAATCATCCGTATTACCTCATTCAGTTTCGTATGAAAACACTACGGTAAATAATGATCAGGCTGCAGCCCATTAATTTGCAGAATTTTTTTAAACTAATTACTCTGTTAATACCTACTCTCCTAGTAAATCCTATCCCTATAATTTGCAAAGATCTAACTTTATTCCTGAACCCGTGATCACTGAAGACTCAGTATTATGTGGACTAAATTTAATTAAGCCATTGTTCTCCCCAGGCCCCTATAGGTTGCCAGGAGGCGTACTTAGGTACTACGCTGGCTCTTTGCATCTACTCTTACATACTCTTACATACTCTTACATAGATTATTGACTTTATCTGTTGCATCTTGCTCATTCCCTTCTGTTTGGAAGGAATCACATATCATTCCGTTACAAAAAAGTGGCCCTAAGAGTTGTGTTAACAACTATAGGCCAATTTCCAAAATGTCACCTACACCTAAACTTTTTGAGAAAATTATTACTTCACAGCTTACACATTTTTGTAGTTTTATTGTTTCACCTTACCAACATGGTTTTGTGAAACATAGATCTACAACCAAAAACCTGCTCGATTTTTCTTCTTAAGTGATCAAGGGTCTTAAAATAAAAATGCAGACTGACTTTGGTTCTTACCGACTTCAGTAAACATTTGACTCTGTTAACCCCTGTCTTTTACTTAACCCTCTAACAGTCAAAATCGAAATAATGGTTCGATCAAGCTGATAATTTTTTTTCCAAGTAGAGATAGATTATATAAGCTTAAGTTTTTAATTTCGTTAATTTTCGTTGATCGTAACAGACGCTAGGTCGAAATAACTGAAGACCGTCTACAGACGGTCTTGTCAGTTTGAGCCTAAAAAGTTTTGCTAGTGTACTGCATATGATTTTATGTGGTATGCGGAAAATCTTTATTGTAATAAAATTATATTATAATAATACATACTTAATACATTAAGCAAATATACTTGAAATTGTGACATTTTGCATTGTTTGAACCTTTTCTTTCCTTGCATATATAACCAAATTAATAATCGATTTTCACTATTATATCAAATATTAAGAATACGAAAAACAGATCATCTCACGATGGTTGGTAAGCTGATCAACTGATACTTTACGACTGCTATTGAACGCACGCATTTCTTCAAGGATACAAGTCCTCGAGTCAAGGTATTTCTGCAAGGAAGCGCTTGCAAAGAAAATATGCATTAGCTGAGCTCATATTCAGAAAATTGTAGAAAAACCTAATCATATTATTTCTGCTCTTCGTTTTAACGGCCCATAAGGCCGTCTATCAATTCGACTCCTCTCATGTGAGCATTGTATTCCTTAAAGTATTCTGGACAACTGATTTCCTAGCAATCCTATTAATTTGTTTTTCTTATCATATCGAGGTGCTTTAGCTTTTTCATTATTGGGATTGGCTTCAATTCCAACCAATTTCGTTAGTGATATACTAACACATACATCAAATATCCAATAGAATTAACTATTTTAGTGTTGAGTTGAAAGTGATAGTTATATTAATCTGCAAGGCACAACGGTGTGTCTCATCCGTGATTAGTTTTACAACTTATTTGGATCTCGATCTGTTTTAATTCAAATTGTAGAGATGAATCGCCACGTCTACATCCAACAAGATTGACTTAACAGAGATTTTATAAAAAACTAAGAATATTGTACAAAAAATCCAATGAAAGGTTGTTGAAGAAGTACAAGTTGAATGTTCCAGAACATTTAGAAACCAGAAACAGGATGGATTTGCTGACCAGTTGGTTCAAGTGTTGGCCAGTTAGACCGAAGGCTTTTGATATGCTTGTTCATGGCTCATGGTTCTTCTACATCAATAGATGTAGAGGAAACGTTGGCTTACTTGGCTTGGAATACATTAAATAAGAAGCTGAGGTCTTGAACAAATGCATCTGAACTACCAGCTTCATTAATTCCCTTTAGGTATTCTTGAATGGATTTGGAATGACCTGGGCTACAAGATTTGATGTTGTCCCTAACATAGCCAAAGTCGTTCTCGCTTTCATGACTGCTAAATTCAATATCAGTTTCAATCTAATCAATATCCTTAACCAGTTGTTCATGAGAATGATGCTTAATTATCTATTTCCTAAAAAAACACTTTAAACTTTCCATATTGTTAATAAAAACTCAGTCAAGTCTTACAAATATTCAAGTTATCCATCATATTATTAATTGTCACCTCACAATATGCCTTGGCAGCAAAAAAATAATCGAAAATAATCGTTATAATTGGCATACGATAATCTCACGTAGCGGCAACAAACGGACACAATATTTTTAAGCTCAACCCGGCAAGACCGTATAGTCTTCACTTTATTGCCTTTTAAGAATACTTCTAACTGCTTTTTTAAAAATATTTTTTTGTGAAACAAAAAAAAGAAATATTAGTTAGTATTAGAAAAATTTACAAATCGATATCTTTACCGTAAATATTTTTTTCGACGATTCAAAAAAAGAAATTGTTTTTAATAATTAACTTTGGTATTTTTCATAATTTTAATTTTTAACAAAATGCTGCTAACAAACGCAAGATCACAGAATATTTATTTATATACCAAAATGTCAGAAAATAAATTCCTAATATATAAAAAGAAAGTTAAAAAATGCAGTAAGCTACAGTGGAGCAAGCTCGACAGTAAGAGACCCAGCCCTTTTTAAGTGCAAGGCGTTAACTATCAATCCCATTCAATAGATGGCGCTACTACGAACATATCAGTTGATAAACACAGAGGTCGCTAGCGTCTCTTCTTCTTCCTTTTGCCCGTAACATTGTTAGTTGAATAACTTTCGCGTTTATAAACCGATTTGAATGAAATTTTCAAGACAGATTCGGACAATAGTGTTTATTATATGTATCAAATAATTAAAGGTTCTCTCGTTATTCAACTTTGAAATTTTATTTTCGGAGAGGGGCGTGTCAAAAATCTAAAACAAACTCGTTCAATGCAAAATATAGATGAACGTACATGCTAAATTTGGTCTCTCTAGCTCTTATAGTCTCTGAGATCTAGGTGACTCAAAATGGGACAGACGGACAGACGGACATCGCTATATCGACTCGGCTGTTGATGCTAATCAAGAATATGTATACTTTATGGGATCTGCCACGCCTCCTTCTGCCTGTTCCGCACATTTTTTTTTTGCACAAACTTAATAGATCCATTTGTACTTTTTTAAAGTCTAAAAATTATATTCATTAGTTTTGCCACTGTAGATTAAAAACTGAAGACCGTCTACAGACGGTCTTACCCGCTAGAGGGTTAATAAATTGAGCTTAATTGGTTTAATAAATCTTTTTAGATGGTTATCCGATTACCTTACTAACAGAACACAAAACGTTGTCTTCAAGTCGGTTTTTGCGAGGTCTCAGGGTAGTCATCTTGGCCCTCTGCTTCCTAACCTCTTTATTATCTATCTTCCTTCTATTATTCTACACTCTTACATTTTAATGTATGCTGATGATGTGAAATTGTGTCTGTCATAAGGTTCCTACTCTGATTTCTTGCAAGCGGATCTTGTTCGCTTTTATAAATGGTGCAAATTTAATTTACTAAATCTTAATTGTCCTAAATGCATGGTTATGACTTTCTATAGACAGTTGCCTCACATTATCAGTTATTTTCTTGATTTAAAACCCCTTACTAGATGAGATGAAGTAAATGATCTTGGTATTCTCCTCGACCATAAACTGAAGTTTGACACACATGTGGCTTTCACACTCAAGTTCTGGGGTTCATCAAACGATGGGCAAAGGAATTTGATGACCCTTATACGACAAAATTACTTTATGTATCTCTTGTTCATCCGATTATGGAATATGTTTCGTGTGTTTGGTCTCCACAATACACTAACCTCCAGGATCGTATTGAATCTGTTCGAAAATTTTTTTATACCGTTGCTGTCCGAATTTGGTAGGGATATATGAAACTGTATCAAACACACAATCTGTGAGTTTGGTTGAGATATATTGAGAAACAAAAAAGTTTTTCATACTAAATGTTGATTCCGAACCGATCGTTCCGATGGCAGCTATGTCATATAGTGATCCGATCCGGCCGGTTCCGACATACATATGTACTGCGTGCAGCAAAAAGACGGACCGGTACCAATTTTCATCAAGATAGCTTCTAGTTAGCATAGAAACAGATAGACAGACGGTCATGGTTATTTCGACTCAGCTCGTCGTCCTGATCAAGAAAATATATACTTATGGTGTCTGACACGCCTCCTTTAATGCGTTACATACTTTGTGACAAAATTATAATACCCTCTGCACGGCTATAAAAAAGAATGAATACGGAATTTCATAAGTCTCCTCTGACATGTATTTATTTGTTCAACATATACATTTTAAATTATTTTTCAGAGCTAAACTACTACATGATGCTTGGAATCTTGCTTACGCTGGCGATCTAAGTTTCAACATTGCCTTCAATATGACTTTATTTATGAAATTTGAACGCAATCATATTGTATGGAGTCCTGTATTCACATTCATTGATCAAATTGGCCGGCATATTGATAAGTCAGAAGTGCATTCGAAATTTGAGGTAAAATATTAAAGCCAAAATAATAAATGCGATTTTGAAAACAAGAATTTTTTGCTAAATTTCAGGGATATGTCTTATTTTTGTTAACGCCGTTATATGATGAGTTGGGTATGGAGCTTGAAAGCGAAGACAATTGGAAAACAGATCTTCGCTCATTAACAAAAAGATTTTTGTGTCATGCAGGCTATAAGCCATGTATTGAAGAAGGTCAAAAAGCGTTTAAAGTTTGGCAAAACACTGTCAATTCAAGCTACGAAAATCCGTCAGTATAAACATGTATGCCACTACTATTTCATAATAATATAGATTTATTCCTAAAGGGCATCAAATCATTATATGTGTCCCGTCTTTAAATGGGGCTCTTTGGAGGAGTGGCAGTTTGGACTACAACGCGTGATGCAGTTTCCAAAATCACGAAAACAGAGTGCAAGAACACATTTACTGAAAGCGTTAGCGAGCTGTCCAACACAGTCTGAAAAGATTAATCGTCTTTTGGAAATATCTATTTTGGAAGAACATTCAAACTTTACTGAAAATGATAAATTTTTAATTCTGACATCTTTAACTACCGTATCTAGTGGATACTATTCACTGTTTAATTTCTTATCTAAAAATTGGATCGCGATTCGTGGAAAGTAAGTTTTTAAAAAATGCAGTAAGCTACTATGGAGCAAGCTCGATAATAGCAGACCCTGTACTTATGGGAAAGTGCAAAAAGTGGTGAAAAGCAAAGTGGTTAAATAGGTGAAAGTCACCAATTAATAAAATGTTTGAGTGCAACGCGCTCACTATAGACTGTTCTTCTTGCCTACCAGAAACTTTAAGAGATGGCGTCACTACAAAGATATAATTTTGCCCGTAACTTTGTTAGTTCAATAAATTCCGCGTTTATCATCCGATTTAAGTGAAATTTTTAGGATGGGTTCGGACCATTGTGTATATTATATGTATCAAAAATCAAGACGCTAATGTTAAAGGTGCTCTTGGGGGGAAACTATTCACAGCTACCGCCGGAGCATGACGATCGAAGCGAAAAGGAGGAGAAGCCTAGTTTTTTATTAGAAAGCAATAGTCAGCAAAAACGGTACTGATGACAGAGGCTAACAGCTCTTGTAACAGCTGTAAACTGAGCCACTTGCTCCTTGCTAATTTAGCAAGTGCTTGTGCTGTATTGTTGTTGATGATATGTGTCATAACTATTATTTTTTTTTTGTATTATTATTTGACTTTTATTTATTGGATCTTCTCTTAAATTTGAGAGTAACAATAAGTTTGCAAATCTAATAATTATGTCAACATTAAAATTTGAAACATTGAAAAGGTCACCAAAAACCACTAAATGAAAACTAAAGTTTAAATTTTACTAAGTAAAGTTTATTATACAAAATGCAGTAAGCTTTTTGAGTGCAAAGCGTTCACTATAGATTGTTCTTCAATGTTGCATACCAGAAATTTCAATAGATGGCGTTACTATAAAGATTTTTCTGGCGGTTCGACTATACGCCGCCTAGTGTTATTCCGATACGATAAAATATAATCGATAAGAGAAGAGACTCGAACAGAAAAAGAACAGATCTCAGGCTCCGGGAAAAAAGCTCGCTTCACGATCCTAAAAGCAAATAATATTAACAAATAAATTAAGTGATAAATAGAAAAGTTAAAACGTGTATTTCATTCCCAAAATACCACATTGGTGACCCCGAGTTATATTTTCACCCAATTATGCGGCACAAGCTACGTTGCAGCACCACACGCACACGACGCAACGCTACTAACATAAGCGCAGATATAATTTCACAAGTCGCTGAAATTCATAAACACACCACGCTACAATTTGCGATCAAAAGTTAAAAGGAAACTAGTTTTCGAAATGGCTACAGAAAACAATGACAATATTTTAAACAACAACGAGGCTCAACTTCAAGAACAAGTCAGTCTACTCCATACTTGGAGGAAACTAGTTTTCGAAATGGCTACAGAAAACGATGACAATATTTCAAACAACAACGAGGCTCAACTTCAAGAACAAGTCAGGCTACTCCAACGCTAAGTTGAGTCTTTGACAATCGGAGCATCTGGTACACAGCCTACAAATTCGGTTCCCGCTCAACGCATAACCCTACGTTTGCCAAAATTCACATCAAACAACCCTCATCGCTGGTTTCTCCAAGTTGAGCAAGCTTTTCGTTTGCACGGTATTGTCGCCGATGACGACAAATTTGGCCATCTTACTGTTACTCTCGACTCTGATGCTGCTCTTGCTGTAGAGGATTTTTTCATTCATCCACCGGATGATGGCAAATACAATGCTTTAAAATCTTGACTGTTGGGAAAATTTGCAGTACCGGCAGAATCTAAGCTACGCCGATTGTTGCAAGGTTTCGGAACTGCCGGCTTAAAACCCACTGAGGTGTTATGCACAATGCGTCGTCTCGCTCCAGAGTTAAGCAACGAAGAGGTAATCCATACCCTATTTCTACTTGAAATGCCGACACACATTCGCCCAATTCTAAGCATATGCCAAGAAAACGACCTAGACAAGCTGGCTAAAACAGCCGATAAGATGCTCGAGCAAGTTAATCCAACTTCCGCTACTACACAGCCCACTGGAAATTCAGTTAATGCTGTCTCTTCATCTGACACTTTAAAGGAATTGGCTAGCAGTCTACGCTCGCTCTCTCAAAACATCGACAATCTGTTATGTGATATGAAAAGTCTTCAATCTTCAAGTCGCTCACGTAGTATGTCTCGTGGACAGTCCTCACGTCAGTCTTCAAGCAATCGTTCTGGCTCAGCCGGCCTAGCTCAATCGAGTAATCAGCAGACTGCACGAAAATGCAAAGCCCCATGCGCTCACTCAAAGGCTTTAAACAAGCTCAGCTGTCGCATACAACGCTGTGTGGCGGCAGTAAAACAATCAACAGCGATTCAATCGTTCAACCCACAATTCTTCAGAAGCACCGCCTGTATATAATCGATCGCACGACCCGCATTAAGTTCCTAGTTGATGACCGTCATTCCATGCTAATCAGAAACTCGTGATCTTAAAAGAAGTGATCTTATCCTTTATGTAGCAAACGAGATTGAAATCCACACCTAAGTCGGTTATGGAACTGGATATTGGACTCCGTCGTTGTTTATATTGGCCATTCATCGTAGCAGACGTTCAGACGGCCATAATTCGTCGTAGACTTCTTGTCTTAATTCAAATTGCTCATCGACTTAAAAAACAAGCAAATAGTCGATTCAATCACTGGTCTCACAACTTCTGCCAGTCTTTCGCGTGGTAAATTTTTAACGGTTCTTCAGGAATTTGTGGACGTCACAATATCTACTAGGAAGGCGATAAGCCATCACCAAGTGCGTCGCTATATTGAAACCTCCGGCAGTCCAATTTCGGATCGACCACGACGCCTCTCAGGTCAAAAGCTTGCAACTGCTAAGGCCGAGATCAACTACCTCATCAAGGAAGACATCTGCAGACCTTCAAAAAGCCCATGGTCGAGTCCACTACACATGGTTAGCAAAAATAATGGTGGTTAGATCGCTATCCAATAGCTCACATCCCTGAATTCACTGAGCAACTTCACGGAAAAAAAGTTTTTTCAACTCAGGATTTGGTTAAAGCTTACTATCATATTCCCATAGCAGACGAAGACACAGCAAAAACAGCCGTTGGCTCACCATTTGGGCTAATCGATTTCTAATTTTACCCCTTTGGTTTAAAGCATTGAGTAAGTAACAAGAAGAGTGGAATTGACTGGCTAACAGAATTGGCTTGCGGCTGTGCCGCGCCAAATGGGAGTTAACAGTTCCATGTTACTGAAATTCTGTTAGTTAACAGAGATCAGACGTATGCTTTGCGTTTTTGTTTTGATTTGTGCTTTGCTTGGTGTGTACTCTTTGCACTCAGTGGCAGCTTCTGGCGTGTGACGAAAAATGAACAGTTGCCACATCTCGCATCATGTTGTTGTTGTTACAAATCTGAATTTTGCTTTTTCAAAGTTGATTCGCAGCAAAGCGCTCAGCCTGCGCTTACCCTACGCTGATCGGGTGTTATGTGCGAGTAAAGTGAAATGACATAATATAAAGTATATGCGTGCAATATTTGATTTAATTAATTTTTAACAATAAAGTGTGGCCACTTTTCATCATACGTTTTGTAGGTACACACAAAGCAACACAAGAAACCAAAACAAAAAAACCGCAAAGCGGCCATCGAAGTTTGGCGCGTCACACGCCTTTAACATTATTCTGTTAGATTCTGTCTATACCCACTTGTACACGCCAAACTCCACTGCCTCTGTTATTTAACAGCCGTCATTTCATCTCTTCTTGTTACTTATAGCCGCTGTCATTCGACGTCATTCAGTACAAATTTGCCATTCGAATCGAATGACAAATTCGGCCTGTACAAATTTCCATAAGGCCCCGAATGACTTTACTGAATGACGCCGAATGACGGCTCGTGGAAAGCGGCTATTACTCAATGGGCTTAAAGAATGCCACTCAATCGTTTCAGAGGTTCGTGGACGATAATTTTCGAGGGATTGATTACGTCTACTGCTATATATCGATATATCGATGACATTCTTATAATGTCAGCATCAATCACCGAGCATGAAGAATATTTGTGCGCAGTCATGCAAATCTGACGCAAACATGGCCTTTGCATCAACTAGCGCAGCAAGAAGTACAATTTTATAAGCTACTTTATCCACGAAAACGGTATTAAGGCACCCACGACACGGATAAAAGCAATCAAAAAAGAACGGCCATTAACCATAAATCATCTGGTTCGTTTCTTAGGCATTTTAAGCTACTATCGAAGATGTCCACCTAATTGCTCACATATTTAAGCACCATAAACGGAACTGCTTAAGAATGTAAAAAAATGACCAGAGTGGACAGCCGCCTTTGAGGCATGCAAACAAAGCGTTACTGACGCGGCTTTACTGGCTCATCCACTTCTCGACGCAAAGCTAGTCCTAGTTTGCGATGCGTCCGTTGTCCGATGGTTGGGTCAAAAGATGGCACAGGTCGTTCAGGGCGGCTATGATGTGTCATCCAAATACATCATGGAATAAAATTCTGCCTGTAGTCCTTCTTGGATTACTTCACACCGTTGCGAGCTCCCAACGAATTTTTCAACGACCTTGACACCGAAATGGGCCCATCAAATTTCATCAACAGCTTTCGGGAGCAAATGCAATGAATTCATCCGATGTCATTACCATTAAAAACACAGAATGTTTATTCTGAAAGGCACTCTGTAAAAAAGCCGCTTGAGCCACCATATTCGGGACCATTTGAAGTTCTCCGTCGTGACAGCGATTGTGTTTTCACACTCCGGATCAACAACAAGGAAGTTGCTGTTTCAGCTGATCGTTAGAAACCGCCTTTCCTTGCAAACAACGACCAACACATGAAGGAACATTATACAAGCAGCAAAACCCCCCGAACATATGAAAAAAGATCACTCTTCATCAGTTTCTTTTAATGGTGACGACTTCACTAGACAGGGTGTAATGTGGCGGTTCTTCGATACGCCGCCTAGGGTAATACAGATGCGATAAAATATAATCGATAACAGAAGAGAATTGAACAGCCAAAAAAAACAGATGTTACGCTCCGGCAGAAGCTCGCTTCTGCGCTAAACGCAAATAATAGTAATAAATAAAGTAAGTGATAAATAGATAAAAAAAAATGTGCCTAACAGGAAGAAGGAGGCGTGGTAGACCCCGTAAAGAATATATATTCTTGATCGGGGCGACGAGCTGACCATTTCCGTCTGACCGTAAGACGTAATTATCTTTTCTTTTTAATTGGATATGTCCGACTTGCACCCCTTTTTATGGGAAAACAGAAGATTGTAAAGATAGATTGAAAAGTGTTAGCAAAGGTTTCAATAGAGAAGAACAGCACTCTTTTAGCACACAACTGGGAATGTTGTCAGGGCCTGGAGAGCAAGAAGATTTAAGGGTTTCAGTGGATGAAATGAGGCAACTGCACTAGTTTACAAATATTTATTTTTCGTCTGCCTCAGAGATCTAAATATTTTTTTGTATAGAATCTCGTCCCTAAACACGGAAATGAATTATAAAACAATTTTCTCTAATTAGTTTTCAAAATAGAATTTTTTAATTTTTATACGCATTTTTTTTTTAAATGAGTCAGGTAATGTCCTTAATGTGAATATTAGATGATTACATGGCAAGAGAGTAACTTTAACGGAAACAATCTCAAAATTTAAAAAAAAAATTTTTTTTTTATCTTATTTTTTTGATCTATTTTTTTTTCTTTTAACTCTTTCTGTGCTGTTGTTAATCATCTTTTCAGGTCGTCCAGCATTAGATATATTATCAATTAATATAAGGGGCCCATCTAACCTTTCCTTGTTGAATTCCTCATATTTCATAAGGATTCTGTGGCTTTTTCTTTCATTGACTAACGACGAAGTGAAATTTCTCAATCGTTTACCTACATTAAGGAATTGTTATTTACTAAGTTTATTTTTATCAATAACTTTAGCAAATACGCATTTCTGTATAGCAGAAATTTCATGAGAGACACTTGCTCATCGCGCCATATCAAAAAAAAGGTTTCTTTTTACCACTGGCATTGGACCTAAAAAGTTAATTTTCATGAAAAGTTGCAAAAAGTTGCAAAAATGTTTATACAGTTCACGATCACAAAACATCATATTAATTTATAAAATTGGAATAAGCTTGAATCCGTTTGAATCCCTTTAGTGTCATTTCACTGAAGTCAGGTGTTTGCTATTATGAAAAGTTTAGTTTTAAGGCTAATTTCTACATTGAAGTATGACTAAATGAGATAAGAACAAGTCACAAACAAATATTATTTACATTATACATAGCTTTATATTAAAAAAAAAACAACAAACTTGTTTTGGAACGAGTTTTTAAAATTTTTCTGACGAAAATCTTCTTGAAGTGCAAAACGGCGGTAAACTTTTCTGCAACAAGATCAGAAACAAATGTTGACTTTGAAAGCGCACAGCTGATCTACTATCGATAGAAACCCAAACGGTTAGTACTTCTGACATTAGCAGGATGTCCGTTATGCAGAAAAAATTTTGAATTTTCAATTAAATGCAGCGAATATCGCCAAATCGACCACTGTGCTACGGCACCAATATGATGCATGTTTCCGATCAGGCCGGTTGCGACATATGTACTGCGAGCATCAAAAATACAACTTTCACCAAGATAGCTTCAAAACTGAGAGACTAGTTTGCATAGAAACAGACAGACAGACGGACGGATATCGACTAAGCTCTTCGCCCTGAAATATATATACTTTATGGGGTGTGTGAGGCCTCCTTCACACATTTCGTGACAAAATTAGTAGTAGTAGTAGTAGTTTTTATTTTATCAAAGTAAGTTACACATTTCTCATGATTAGACAAGATTTTCCTTAAAATTAACTTTGAAATAATTTAAACTGAATTTGACTTATATCGACGTGGCTTCAAACCGTCTTTCGATCACCATATCCTTCCTTCTACGCCTATCCTAACACACCTGGCTTCCCGGGTCTTCCCCAGATACCAGATCGTTCAGACACGCGCTTTGGGCTTAAGTGGTAGTGCTAGCATATTAGTTCGTATTTCAAAAAGTTAATTTATTATCCATTTCCTAAACGCTTAACCTCTAAACAAATAATTCTGTAGCGTGATCCAGTACGCTCCTCATGTTGCACAGAATGCAGTGTATATCGGATCTCCTGACATTTGGGATGAAGTTTATATTTAATATTTCGTCTCGAGCCATACAAATATTTCGTATTGCTTCAGTCGAAAAACCTTCAGATCCCAGATTTTGCGCTGTAATTTAGCTGCAGTCGAACACCATGTTCAGCGGCTAAGGTCTTTTTAGCAATTCGATCCGGATCCTAGGAACTCTTCTTTCCTGCATTTTTAATGCTTAATGCAGGGGTGCGCAGCGCCTATGCACACGACGCACATTTGTTTTTGCTTTGCACATAGCTTATGGGAGTGTGTGAGGCTTGCACACTGGTAAGGTTCTGGCGCACATTGCAAATTACACAATTTTGCGTTTTGTACCCACCCCCATTTCTCGTTGCCTGCAAAGCAAAAACAATTTTTCACTGCACGCTTTGCGCCGATCCTTCGCTTCTTGAAAACCAAAAACAATTTTGCACTGCACGCTTTGCGCCGGACCTTCGCTTTTTGCAAACCAAAAACGATTTTTCACTGCACGCTTTGCGCCGGACCTTCGCTTCTTGTCTTCACTATTCCGAATGTATTTTGTTGTTGTCTTTTCGTTTGCTGTACACTGAAAAGTTTTTTCCACAGGTCCTTAATATGTGTGATCAACTGGCAAGTGTTTTCTTCGCAGGAAACTTTAAATATGAATTGCAATGTTCGATTTGCTTTATTTGTATTGGTGCATGCACATCCATAAGGCAGCTTTGCGCACCCCTGGCTTAATGCATATATTTAAATTGCAATTGTATAAAGGTGCAGTGGAGATAGGCACGTCTCCAGGTAGAGCATCCTATTCGGTGTGTACTGCGGTGATTGGAAAATGTTCTTAAAAAAGTACCTCTGAAGGCATTCTACTTCCTCGAATCGGCATATTCCGCAGACTTGGGCTCCTTAGCGCATTATCGCCCTCACTGCATCATTGAACAACTTGTACTTTGTGCTTGTTGGTACTTCTTTATTCTATTTATCGCGTCTTTGGAGTCTTTTAGTTTTTAGACCCTGTACTTTAAAAAAGTACAAATGGGTCGATTAAATTTGTGGGAACAAAATTTTGTGCGTAACAGGCAGAAGGCGGCGTGGCAGACCCCATAAGGTATATACTTATATTCTTGATCAGCATCAACAGCCGAGTAGATATAGCCATGTCCGTCTGTCCCTCTTTTGAGTTCCTAGATCTCAGAGACTATAAGAGCTAGAGACACTAAACTTTTCATGTACGTTCATCTATATCTTGATCAGGTTTGTTTTGGATTTAAGCAAAGCCCTTCTCCGCCCCCAGAAATTGAAATACAGAAATTCAAAGTCGAATTACAAGTGCACCTTTAATGGTACATATAATATACACCATTATCTGAACTTTTCCTGAAAATTGCATCCCAATCGGATGATAAACGCGAAAGTTATTCAGCTAACAATGTTACGGGCAAAAGGAAGAAGAAGAAAGAATATCTTCTTAGTGGCGCCATCTATTGAAATTTCTTGTACGCAATACTATGGTGAACGCCTCTCACTCAAAAACTACAGCGTCTCCTACTGTCGAGCTTGATCCACCGTAGCCCACTGCATTTTTTCATTTGTGCGGCTCATAATTTTAAAGTTACAGTCAAAAGCATGAGCATATAACAAAAATTGTCAAATTAAAAAAAAAATATTTTGGAATATTAGCCATGTCCTTCGGTCCGTCCGTCCGTCTGTCCGTCTTACTGACCCATTTTTGAACACCTATATCTCAGAGGACGATAGGAAATAAAGCCCCAATGAAAAATGGCCCAAAAAAATTAAGAAAGGCCCCAAAAAATTGTATAGAAAACAACAACAACGATTTTCAATCAAATTTGGTGCATTGATTTTTTTTTGAGCCTTATTTCATAAATAAAAATTGGGGTCTTATTTCATAATAATCTGTCCCCTTGAAAAATTTTGTTAATTTGTAAAAATTTCATACATTTCGGTCCCCTCGTTATTTCGAAGTATTTTTCGCAAAGCAACGAATATTGAGCCTCTCATAAATTGAAATTTTGCTTCGTAACCTCTTATAGTTCTTAATGCAATGCGAAATTTTTTTTAGTTAAATCACCGTAAGATTTTGCAGACATTTATATCGCCTTTATGAAATCACATTCCTGTGTAATTCGTAAAAAATGTGATCCCTTTGCCATTTGAAATTTTTGGGGATCGACTGTATTTCGAATTGTACTGTATTGAATTTTATTGAATTGAATTGGGTGAACTGTATTTTAGAAGACAAAAAAATGCTTTTTGTAAAGTTTTGTCTTTAAAAAAAAATAAGGGATTTAAAGAAGTGCCACCGTTCCAAGTCTATATAAAATTTTCAATTTTTTTTAAGGTATGCATAAATTGTTTATTTTATCAAAAATCCAAGATTAAATAATTTAAACTTCGAGCATAACAAATGTGCTTATTGTAGAAAACTTGTTAAAAGTTTCATGCAAGTCTTTATTTAACTAAAAAAATCAATCAAAAAGCAATAAAATGTGCCAAAAAAAAACAACAAACTTTGGGGTGTTTTTTTTTTTTTTAAATGGGGTGCTTCTTCTTTATGAGACACCAAATTTGGCAGGTTTGTTTTAGAATGTTGACACTCCCTCTTCGCACCCGTACATTTATAACAAAATTTCAAATTCGAATTACGATAGCACTTTTAATAGTGATATGATTTTCGGCACACATGATAAACTCTATAGTCCAATCCTGTCCTACATATTTTATCCGGACCATATAATAAACAGATAGCATACAGCTGTTCGAAATTTCAAAAATATGAACACCTAGATCTCAGAGACTATAAGAGATAGAGACACCATACTTGGTATGTAGGCTCATCTACATCTGGCCCAGACCAAGTTTGTTTTAGAATTTTGCCACGCCTTCTTCCGCCCCCGTAACTCAAAATTAAAAATTTTGAAGTCCAACTTCAAGAGCACCTTTAATGCCAGCACATTGTTTTTGGTAAATGTAATGCACAAATGATCCGAACCTGTCTTGAAAATTTCATTCCAATCTGATGAAAAACGCGGAATTTATACAACTAAAATTATAATGGGCAAAAGGAAGAAGAAGAGACACTAGCGACCTCTGTGTTTATTAACTGATATCTTTTTAGTGGCGCCATCTATTTAAATTTATTGTACGCTACATTAAAGAACAATCTATAGAGAACGCTTTGCACGCAAAGATTACAGGGTCTCCTACTGTCGGGCTTGCTCCCCGGTAGCTTAAAGAATTTTTTTGTTATAGCCTTGCAGAGGGTATTATAAATTTGTCACGAAATGTGTAACGCATTGAAGGAGGCATCACAAACCCCATACGAGCTGTGTCGATATAGCCATGTCCATCCTCAGAGACCATAAGAGATGGAGACACCAAATTTGGCATGAAGGTTGAAACTTGGTACAGATTTTTTGCTGCACGCAGTACACATGTCGGAACCGCCCGGATCGGACAATTATATCATATAGCTGCCATAGGAACGATCGGCTCGAAATCAACATTTAGTATAAAAAACTTTTTTGTTAGTCAAGATATCTCAACCAAATTCACAGATTGTGTGTTTGACACATTGTCATACATCCTTACCAAATTTGGTGTAAGTCGGACTAATGTATCATATGGCTGCCATAGGAGCGATCGGATCGAAATCAACATATAACAAATTTTTTAAGAAATCTGACGGCTTACAGGGGGCACTGAAATGGTATCCAAGCTTTAGCGCGCCAAAGTTAGATTGCGCTATATTTTTTTTTACTAGTTTGATCTCGCTGATTTCAAATCTAATCAATATTATTCCACCAGCTCGCGTTTTTAATATTTAGACCCAGTACTTTAAAAAAGTACAAATGGGTCTATTAAGTTTGTGCAAAAAAAAAATGTGCGTAACAGGCAGAAGGAGGCGTGGCAGACCCCATAAAGTATATATATTCTTGATCAGCATCAACAGCCGAGTTGATATAGCCATGTCCGTCTGTCTGTCCGTCTGTCCCTTTTTTGAACACCTATATCTCAGAGACTATAAGAGCTAGAGCCACCAAATTTGGCATGAAGGTTTATCTATATATTGCATTGATCAAGTTTGTTTTAGAATTTTGCCACGCCCCCCTCCGCCCCCGTAAATTTGAAACAAAATTTCAAAGTCGAATAACGAAAGCACCTTTAATGCTAGCGATATGATTTTTGGCATACATGATAAACTTTATAATTCAATCCTGTCCTGAAAGTTTTATCCGGATCGGATAATAAACGGATAGTATACGGCTTATCAAAATTTCGAAAATATGAACACCTAGATCTTAGAGACTATAACAGCTAGAGACACCAAATTTGGTATGTAGGTTCATCTATATCTCTCATTGATCAAGTTTGTTTTAGATTTTCGCCACGCCCCCCTCCGCCCCCAGAAATTGAAAAACAAAATTTCGAATTCGAATTGAAGGAGCCCCTTTAATGTTAGCGACTTGATTATTGGTATATATAATATACACTATGGTCCAAACCTGTCCAGAAAATTTCATTTCAATCGGATGATAAACACGGAAGTTATTCAACTAACAATGTTAAAGGCAAAAGGAAGAAGAAGAGACGCTAGCGGCCTCTATGTTTATCAAGTGGCGCCATCTATTGATCTTTAGTGAACGCTTTGCACTCAAAAAGTACTGGGTCTCCTACTGTCGAGCTTGCTCCACTGTAGCTTACTGCATTTTTTATTTTTACTTTTGCGATTAATATACATATAACTTTTTGAATTTTTGTTTGTACTCCTTTTTGTGTTTTTTTCGCAAAAAAATTTAATTTTTCAACTTTAAGAGGCCCTTACACTATAAAGATCGAGCTGATTTGAAATTTTTGAATGGAAAAGTTTAAGAAAATTTCGTTACCTTAAGTATTTTTTTTTGTTTGTTTTTTATAACTTGGCTTTTATTTATTGGATCTTCTCTTAAACTTGAGACTAACAATAATTTTGCAAATCTTATAAATAAACAATAATTTACAGTCTTCTTGGACTGTAACTAAAGACCCTAAAGTCTATCGTTGGGTTGGTAGGTCAATACGACGAAGACGGGATCGGCTGCACAACCTTATTAAGCCTCTCGCGAGACGGTTGGGGTGCGAGGAAAGCTTGGCAAAGTACTTTGTCTTCTGTTTTGTTATTACATCTTTGACCGGCTGGATATTCAGGTCGCTTTGTATGTTTTCTTTTCGAACGTACCACGGTGCCCCGGTGATGGTTCTCAATATCTTTGACTGGGCTCGCTGGACAATATCAATATTGCTATTGCAAGCACTCCCCCATAATTTGGAGCCATAGGTTCAGATAGGGTTTAGCACAGAATTGTAAAGCAGAACCTTGTGATCAAGACTAAGGGGCGAGCGAGCGTTAATAAGCCAGTGAAGACTGTTGGCTTTTATTTTTAAGTGTGTTCTCTTTGCTTCAATGTGTCTTCGCCAGAGAATAGCTGTGTCATCAGCGAAGGTAGAAGTTGTTAGTTTCCTGCTTGTTGGAATGTCTGCTGTGTAGAGGACGTATAGTGTCGGCCCAAGTACGCTGCCTTGTGGAACTCCGGCTCCAATGGTGTGATCGTCGGATAAAGCAGTGTTACATCTGACTGCAAATTTACTATCGTAGAGATATGACCTTAGAAGCTTGTGTGTGTTATTTGGAAGCGTTGATTTAATTTTATGCATTAGGCCGTCTAACCAGACTCTGTCAAATGCTTGAGTGACAAATGCGTTTCGTATTTCTGATGTTATGCGGTTGACCTGCTCAATAGTTCCGTGCTTTTCCCGAAAGCCGAATTGATGCGATGGGATTTTGTTGTGGAGTCTTATAAATGGATTTATCTGATTCAGCAGACATTTTTCGAAGAGCTTTGATAGACATGATAATAGGCTTATAGGTCTGTATGACGACGGGACAGTGTGATCCTTTCCGGGTTTCGGTATCATTATAATGACCGACTTTTTCCATCTCTGTGGGAAGTGGCCTAGTTTTGTGATAGCATTGAAGAGTTGTGCGATAGTGCATACTGCACAATATGGGAGCTCAAAAATCATTTTGGGGGCTATTAGATCGCAGCCCGGAGATTTTTTGGGGTCCAGTTGCATTTTGATGGTGTTGGCGATTACATTTGGACGAAACTCGATTGGTGCATGTTGAGGCTGAGAGTCACTTCTTCTTAATGTTGGTAGTGTTAACGCATTTGTTGCGGGATTTGGTTGGAACACATTTTGAAGGTGAGCTGGCTCTTCATAGCTGCGGGCCCAACCGCCTACGGAGTTTCTGATGGGCATCACGGTTTCTGTTGGTGAAGAAAGGGTGGGGTGAGCTCTCCATAGTGAGTGTTTTTTACAAGATGTTGATAATTTCTCTATATAACGGCGTTGAGCATATGCATCTTCCTGCTTTAAGGCTTTGGTGAGTTTACGTGTGGCGTCTTTCAAACTTTGCCGTGCGGAAGGCGATCTGTAAAATTGCTTTAACGTCCGTGTGATATTCACCCAGTGAGTTTAGTGCTTCCGTAGTAGCCAGTTCTTCAGCTTGAAAGACACTGCAGTGATCTGGAAGTCTAAAAGATATGTTTTTGGCAGCTAGTGTCTTATTTTGTGTGGAGCGATGCACAGCTCTGCATTCCTTTGAGTTTTATTTAAATCATTTGAAGTAGTCTATCTAGATAGAGCTTTTCTGCAAGTTAACTGTTGCTTTCCTGCAACCATGCAGACCTAAGTATTTTTCGCTTTCGCTTTAATTTGGGGGAAATAAGTGGGGAATTTGATATGTCCTAGAGAACAGAACTAATTCAGTCGGGATTGATCCCTAGGCCACTTTTTTTGGCCCACAGCACAGTTCACAGCACAGCTGTTCGTTCACCACTATAATCCATAGGAGAGGAGATAGAACCCCTTCTTGGGGAGTTCTTGTGTGTCTAGTCATTGTCGAGCGAAGTGAGGAAAATACAATCCTGCTCACGAGCAACTGATTTATTAGTCCCACTACCAGTGATGGCCTCCGGAGAGATGTTGTTGAAAGTTGAAGTTGTTTCCATACGCAAGCATTTGACACATTCGCCGCCATTTTGGGCATTTGGGCTGAATGACGACGTTATTCTCATACAAATTCCGAAAGGGTCATTCAAGTCTTTCCACGACGGGCGTTCGCCGTCATTCGCCGCCATTTTGAGCGTTTGGGGTGGATGACAACGTTATTCCCATGCAAATTGCGAACGCGTTCGCTT
This sequence comes from Drosophila neotestacea, assembly GCA_035044365.1. Classification (NCBI taxonomy): domain Eukaryota; kingdom Metazoa; phylum Arthropoda; class Insecta; order Diptera; family Drosophilidae; genus Drosophila; species Drosophila neotestacea. The sequence continues at coordinate 21,691 of JAWNMD010000034.1, forward strand.
CAAACGTTTGCCATTCCCCCGGTTTAACTTTAGTATTTTTTTATGAAATACCAAATTTTTATCGATGAATACCGCCCAACCAAAGGAATTATCGCTAAAATCAGCTGTTTTGTGTAAGGTCAAAATTGTGCGCCATATATTACTTTTCAAATATTAATAAAATATATATATTTCCATATTATCAAGCAAAGGATGCCCACCATCAGATGGCAATCATTTGCTAATGCATAATCCACTTGATTGTTTCAAATTAAACTTGCTATATTTTGCGTTTGAAAATAAATTGTAAATGAAAGCAATGCGAGCAATTAAACTGAACAGCTGATTTAATTCGGGCGAATGGCAAATTTACAATATGTCATTGACGAACGCCCGTTTGGTCGTGGAAAGGCCAAATTCAGCGTCATCCAAATGACAGCGAACGCTCTATCATCCAGTGGTCGTGGAAAGAGCCTATATGATCTTTCGCTTCAAACGATTGCCATTCACCCGGTGTAATTTTAGAATTTTTTTTATTAAATACCCAACTTTTATCGATACATACCAAACTTTTATCGATGAATACCGCCCAACCAAAACAATCATCCCTAAAACCAGCTAAAAACAAAAATTATATAATTTTTTCGATATAGTCAATGGCCAATGACCATTGGTCATGGTACCATGCTGCATTCATAACTTGCGCCTGGTGCTCGATAAATTTTTGTTGAAATTTTTTTTATGACAATTATCTCTTGTGTTGATAAAAACTATTCTTGAGTATAATTAAAATAACAAAATTGAAATAAAAATATAGCGCAAGCTAACTTTGGCGAGCCAAAGTTTGAATACCCTTGCAGAGATTTGCATAAGCCGTCCGATTTTACAAAATTTGTTAGATGTTGATTTCGAACCGATCGTTCATATGGCAGATATATGATATAGTAATCCGATTTGCACTAAATTTGGTCAGGCTGTTTGAAGCTATACCAAACACACAATCTGTGTGTTAAGTTATGTTATTTTAAGAAACAAAAAAGTTTTTCATACTAAATATTGATTTCGAACCGATCGTTCCTATTGCAGCTATATGATATAGCTGTCCGATTTGAACCAAATTTGGTAAGGATGTATAGAACTCTATACAACACACAATCTATTAGTTTGGTTGAGATATCTTGAGAAACAAAAAAGTTTTTCATACTAAATATTGATTTCGAACCGATCGTTCATATGGCAGCTATATGATATAGTAATCCGATTTGCACCAAATTTGGTCAAGCTGTTTGAAACTATACCAAACACACAATCTGTGTGTTAAGTTATGTTATTTTAAGAAACAAAAAAGTTTTTCATACTAAATATTGATTTCGAACCGATCGTTCATATGGCAGCTATATGATATAGTAATCCGATTTGCACCAAATTTGGTCAGGCTGTTTGAAACTATACCAAACACACAATCTGTGTGTTAAGTTATGTTATTTTAAGAAACAAAAAAGTTTTTCATACTAAATATTGATTTCGAACCGATCGTTCCTATTGCAGCTATATGATATAGCTGTCCGATTTGAACCAAATTTGGTAAGGATGTATAGAACTCTATACAACACACAATCTATTAGTTTGGTTGAGATATCTTGAGAAACAAAAAAGTTTTTCATACTAAATATTGATTTCGAACCGATCGTTCATATGGCAGCTATATGATATAGTAATCCGATTTGCACCAAATTTGGTCAAGCTGTTTGAAACTATACCAAACACACAATCTGTGTGTTAAGTTATGTTATTTTAAGAAACAAAAAAGTTTTTCATACTAAATATTGATTTCGAACCGATCGTTCATATGGCAGCTATATGATATAGTAATCCGATTTGCACCAAATTTGGTCAGGCTGTTTGAAACTATACCAAACACACAATCTGTGTGTTAAGTTATGTTATTTTAAGAAACAAAAAAGTTTTTCATACTAAATATTGATTTCGAACCGATCATTCCTATTGCAGCTATATGATATAGCTGTCCGATTTGAACCAAATTTGGTAAGGATGTATAAAACTCTATACAACACACAATCTATTAGTTTGGTTGAGATATCTTGAGAAACAAAAAAGTTTTTCACACTAAATATTGATTTCGAACCGATCGTTCCTATGGCAGCTATATGATATAGTGATCCGATCCGGCCGGTTCCGACATATGTACTGCGTGCAGCAAAAAGACGGACCTGTACCAAGTTTCATCAAGATAGCTTAAGAACTGAGAGACTAGTTTGCATAGAAACAGACGGACAGACAGACAGATATCTTAACCAATCAAGATATCTTAACCAATCTCACAGATTGTGTGATTGGTAAAGTTTCATACATCCTTACCAAATTTGGTTCAAGTCGGACAACTGTATCATATAGATGCCATAGGAACGATCGAACGATATAACTTAACTCACAGATTGTTTGTTTGGTATAGTTTCAAACAGCCTGACCAAATTTTGAGCAAATCGGACCACTATATCATATAGCTGCCATAGGAACTATCGGCTGAAAATCCACATCTAGCAAATTTTGTAAAAAATCTGACGTCTTATATGTGCGGCACTTTGTGACCGTTATCGACTTAGTTGTTGTCGCCTCCAGAGATTTAACAGTTGCTTGACTATCGCTGTAGATGTTAACCGCTTTAACGTCCGTAGGATAGTCCCCCAGCGACTAAAAGACACTAGACACCTCGTCCCATTTTGGTGGCTAGCTTAGATCCATCCGTATAAAGGTTGATGGCCCCGGTAGAGCCTGGAGTGTTGTTTGCCCATTGCTCTCTTTCGAGAATGAGTATAGTGAAGGGAGCTTCAATGTGCTCGATTGCAAACAGTAGTCATTCTTCGGGGGGATATATCCTCTATTCCTGAGCATAAAACAATGTATGGGAACAAGCCCCACTTAAGTCCAATTGTTTTCCTGCATGTGTTAAGCGCAACTGTTGCTTTCCTGCAACGTTCAAGGATATTAAGGTTCCAGTCTAACTTCCTATGAAGAGCTAGACCTAAGTAATTGGCAACCACTTGGCATCCTCCTTCTATGTCACACAGCAGTTCGTTCGCCGCTATATTCCATAGGAGAGGAGACAGGACTGGGCTTAGAGAGAATTTTTCTCAGCCTGGCTGCAAGACAAGTCTTAGCCTGCCTTGTTGCCTTTTTGTAAGCACCTAGGCTAATTTTGTAATCGGACCATGATTGATCTGTATCAAGGAATTTGGCCTTATTGAAGCCGGCCCCTCAGCTTTTTCGAAGAGAGATCAGATGACCACCACAGTGGTTTCTTCTTTAATTTAAATTTGCTAGCTGGGCATGCCGCCGGCTTACGGAATTACATTCTTTAGTGAAGGTGTTGAGTAGAGACATTAGGTTATGTGGCCCTGTTTTTGGGTTTTCAGGGATATTTTCAGATAGAATTTCATAGTAGAGAGGCCAGTTTGTTTTCTTGGCATTAGTAAACTGTGATGGCTTGGGATGGTTCATGTGTTATGTAATGAAGCGATGATTAGAGAATGAATGTTCACTAGAAACTTCCAAATCTTGAATCGAATCATGGATATCGGTCGAGGCAAGAGTCAAATCAATGACTTCTATCCTATTTTTATTGACGAAGGTAGGATCATTACCTTTATTGCAGATCAGCAGAGCGGTGCTAAGAATGTTTTCTTGTAAAGACTCACCCTTACATTAGTGTTGGCGCTACCCCACTGGGTATGGTGAGAGTTGGCGTCGCAGCCAACGATGAGTCCGATCTTTTGCGTTTCGCAATCATTTAGAAAGCTTCTGGTGACTTCGTCAGACGGGCTCGCATGGTCGTATGCCATGTAACAGGATAGTAGTCTTACCGAAACCGACTGATGATGCAGGTTTTTCTGCAGTAGTCTTAACGACATCTGAAGATTTGGCCTCCACCACTGTGACTTACCGACAGAGAGAGCCTTATGGTCTCGCGTTTTTGACGACGCGTCCGACGTATAACCCTCAAGATCCTCTCCTTAGTTATCTGGGCGAAGAATTTCCCCACCTGCATCCTGCACATTGGGCCCGGTGTCTCCTGTGACCATTGCCTTTTTGGCTGGGGCTGCTATCAAAGAAGCTTGTTTTGAAAGGGGAGCATGCCTCTCGCCCACTCTACTTTTCTGAGCTAGTCCTTCGATGGCTTAGAGTTCGGAAGCGCATTAAGGCGCTATAAAATGTGACCTGCGCTCATCCTTTCGGCATCTGTGAAATTGCTTTCAAAAGCAATTATTTAATTAAAATGATATGCTAACAAAATAAATATATTATCAGGGGTGTTCCACAAAGCTCTAGATCTTTTGCTGACAATTGCTTTTGAAAACAACTGTTCTAAATGTTGGTGTTCCTAAAATGTCGGAGGTTTTATTTTTTCGTACAGTTTTTCGAACAAAGAAAAAAAATTGAACTGCTGTTCACTTTATTCAAGTTTTTACAAAACTATTAATTATTGCTGTATTTTGTAAAATTTATAAATTCATTTAAAATGTATTCTACTCCTATTTAATACATGTAAAAAATATTTAAAGCTAATCCAGTAAATTTAGAGATTTATCAAATGTTTGAACAATTTGTTTGACATTTGAAAGCAATGCTTGCTTGTTTTGAGGAACACCAAAAATTGCTTTGGAGTTGCTTTTGGGTTGCAAAAATTTTGAAGAACATGCCTGTTCATGATTATAATGTATCATCAAGCCAGAAAGCGACTATATTTTTATTTTATTTAAAAGTTGCAGCTTTAAATTTGTTTTGATTATGAGCAGCAGCATCAGCTGATTTACATAAATGAATGATATGGCAGTATGTGGCACTGTTAATCGCTCGTGCTGCTAATCCAACATTGCAGCGAAAACTTGAAAACAGCGAGCAGCGAAATTGTAAATTCTCTATATTATATAAAGTACTACTTATTACAACATATTATTTTAATTCCAATTACAGGGAAAAATTGAATTTACATTTCCCGCTTTCTTATTACAAATGACATAACGTCCGGCTATAGCTGTGAGAAGTGTTCCCTATTTTTACTCCACATTTCTCCCCGAGATTTCAGCGAGCGTAGCGAGTCGGGGCTGGCGAGCGAAGCGATTATTAGAGGGCTTGGCCCCTGCTTATACAAAGTAATATTATTTTAAGTCCGATTGCAGGAAAAAATTTAATTTACATTTTCCGCTTTCTTATTAAAAATGACATAACGTCCGGCTATAGCTGTGAGAAGTGTTCCCTATTTTCACTTCACATTTCTCCCCGAGATTTCAGCGAGCGTAGCGAGTCGGGGCTGGCGAGCGAAGCGATTATTAGAGGGCTTGGCCCCTGCTTATACAAAGTAATATTATTTTAAGTCCGATTGCAGGAAAAATTGAATTTACATTTTCCGCTTTCTTATTAAAAATGACATAACGTCCGGCTATAGCTGTGAGAAGTGTTCCCTATTTTCACTTCACATTTCTCCCCGAGATTTCAGCGAGCGTAGCGAGCCGAGGGTTGGCAAGCGAAGCGAGCAGGGGGCAAACCCCCTAGTAAGTTAATAAAATTGTAGCTCATACTTACTATAGCATATTTGTAAACTTTAACATTTCTTTGAAATGAAAATTTGCACTACGTGTGTATTTTGTAGCGTTTGCAAGGATATACAAAGAGGACGATTTTTTATGAAAACCCATTTATTTAAATAGGTTAATCGGCTAAAAATAGATCGAGTTAAAAAACTCGAAAATCACCTATGTAAAAATCGATCAATAGATTTTTCGATGTTTATTTATTATTATTTGTGGGTAAATATAATGCGACCTATTAGATCTATTGTATCCCCTTTTTAGTTTATAGCTCTCCCGCCAGCTCTTTTACTTGAATAAATTCAAGATTCTTTGTTGGGCTGAGGGCTGCAATATCTTTTGACTGAATGATATGGCTACCTAGTATCCTACATATTCTTCTTGATATGGCGGCGCAAGTCGGTACTATGTGTTCTGAGGACTCTTCCTCGATATCGCAGTAGCGGCAATTTCCGCTATTTACTATGCCTAGCTTATATAGGTGGCTTCTCAGTCTACAATGTCCTGTCAAAAGACCGGTTAGTATTCTTAGTCTATTCTTCCCCATAGTTATGAGTTGCTTAAAACAGTTAAGGTTATAGCTGCCTAGAAGATCCTTGGCCTTACGCAGCCCCTGAGTGTTAACCCAGCACAATTGGCGCAGATGTCGCTCTTCATCTCTAAGGGATTCCCGTATCGTGTGGTTCCCTATGCCACAGAACGGTTCTGGGCCTATCAGATGCTCTTCTGCTCCTCTTCTTGCTGGTCTATCTGCTGCTTCGTTCCCCGCTATATCTTTATTCCCTGGAATCCATCTCAGTGTAAGCCTGTTGTCTGATTATTTTTGAATTGCTGATTGCCTTCAGTGCCGCTTGACTATCAGATAGGATGGCGATATCTCTATTCCGATAGTTGCGTCTTAAGTTGAAGTTTGCACACCGTCCTATTGCACATACTTCGGCCTGGAAGATGCTGGTGTATGCTCCTAGGGATTCATGGTGGGATACCCGAGGACCTACAGCTCCGAGGCATGTGCCTTGACATGTTAGAGATCCATCGGTATACCACTTAATGGTGTGAAGCTTCATTAGATGGACCTCTTCGAGAGTTGTCCAATCCTTTTGCTACTCAGGTTCACTTGAAAATTTCGCTCGAAGTTGTATTCGGCTGCCATTTCGTCCCTTGGTTGCACCAACAGGGGGAGTTCACCTGATAGTATATCAGCATCTCTTTGGCTTAGGATACAGTTGCTTCCAACTCGTCCCATTGCTATTCTTAACAAGGTAGCCATTCTTTGAAGTTCGATAAACTTTGGAGCGGTGTGAGTTCCATTAGTACTTCAATGGCTACCGTCGGACAGGTGCGCATTGCTCCTGTTATGCAGACGCAAACCATTCTTTTCAGCTTCTGTAGCTGTTTCTGGACAGTGATGAGTTGCACTCTAACACCCCAAGCAATTGCTCCATAGGTGAGCATAGGTCTAACAACCATTATGTGCCCCAGCTGTGCCCCACGCTTTTCCAGCTATACTGCGACATGTCTAGAGTGCCCTGAAGCACTATCGCGTTCTTTAAACCGAAGTTGAACTTACTATCGAAGGTTACTGCTAAGTATTTAACCTCCTTGCTTATTGCTACTGTGCTTCCTGAGAGCCTTATGTTCCTTAATTTCTGCAACTTATATCTTCTTGTAAAGGGAACGATGACTGTTTTGGCGAGATTGAGGTTAAGGCCAACCTCATTGCACCAGTCTCTCGTCTTCCTAAGCCCTAGCTGAATGATATCTTTCCTCCCAGTCTTGGGGATGAAGACCACCCTAGCTCTGCTCCATGCATTCGGAATGTGTCCTAATGCTAGGCTGCTGATCATCACCTTGCTAAGAATGGTCAGAAGTTTGCTCTGCTCTTGCTGTAGGATGGCGGGTGATATGCCGTCGGTGACTTGTAGGGCTGAAAAGTTCCAATTGCCCATTTTAGTCTGTCCAATGTCACTGTTGACTTGGCAATTGCCCAGTCCTCAGGTACTGGTCTACTACAACTCTGTCTACATTCTCACGTAGAGGGATACTTCCTGGGAAGTGCGTTTCAAAAAGTAATTTTAGCTGCTTCATATTGCTGCTTGTGAAGGTATTGTTCCCCATTTGAGAGCCAGAGTTGCATCTGGTGCCCTCTTCGAAAGCGCCCTATGTAGGCGGGCACCCTCTGTCGTGTTCTCTATGCTTTCTCAGAAGTCACGATATTTTTTCCGCTTGGCCTTTCTGATTTCCTTGTTGTAAGAAGTCAGGCTCTCGCGGTATTGGTCCCAAATTCCGTCTGTTTTTGCTCTGTTAAAGATTCGCAGCCTTTCCAGACTGTCAGACCACTATGGTGCCTCTTTTGCTTTGCGCTTTTTACCTATTGCGCAGCTCCTTTCATAAGCATTAATTATACCAGTATTTAACGAGTCTACAACTTCTTCTAGCTTTGAGGGAAGTCTGGGTATACCAGATGTTATCGCAGTTAGATTGCGTTCTAGAGTTGTTGAACACTTTTCTCAGTTTGTTTTCCTGGGATTACGCGTCGGCTTGCTACAGTCTACATTAACCCAAAGATTGAATAAAATAATCCTGTGGTCAGACATGGACTCTTCTGGTGACCCATGCCAGTCCGTTAAATGCAGTTTAAGGGACCGGCCGATCAGGGTGATATCTAGGACTTCTTCTTTTACCCTGGTTACAAATGTCGGAGTGGTTCCGACATTGCTTATTGCTAAGTTGGAATTTGGAATGAACTCTAAAAGGCACTCACCCCTTTGGTTTGTGTCGCTACTTCCCCATACCTCATGGTGTGCGTTAGAGTCTTATCCTATTAGGAGCGGGCAAGGCCCATCTCCTGCGAGGTAATCCGATGCGATCACAGTAGTGTGAGCAGCTCCAATCGCTTGTATCGTCAGGGGGACGCAGTCTCTGGTGAGGAACTCTGAAAGGATGGTGTAGTTAATACATTTCCTTACCATTATGCAGGTTCTTGGTAGAGGGTCTCTATGGTCCCTGATTACCTTGGAGTCATCCGTGTACAGGCCTTTAATGCCATTGTTGTTCCATGGCTCCTGTACAAGAGCTTGCCCAAGATTTTGTTGGGTGAACATCCTAGCTAGGACGGTCGAGGCCGCCTTCGCATGGTGGATGTTCGTCTCGTCTATACTCTCGTTCTGGAGCTCCTCCTCGAGCTCCTGTGATGACAACGCCGCTGCTTCCTCCATACTCTCCACCACCGCATGATCCATCGTCATGTCGAGCAGATCCTCATCCTCAGCCAGATCTTCTAGCATGGAGGAGGGACGTGCCTCTTGAGTCACTGACTCGTTGGTGGGTGGAGGACACTCTGCCATGGTGGGAGCAGCTTTCTCTCCTGCTTGGCCGGGTTTTTTCAAGCTTTGGGCTTTGTCCTTCTTCAGCTCGCTGACGGGAATTGTCCCGTAGCGGAAGTTGAGCTGGTGGCCCTTCGCCACAATATCTTCCCCGGCGATCTCAAAGATGCCGATGACAAGGAGTTCCCCGCCTCCTTCATTCCTCCTGGAGACAAGTCTCCATGCCTCTGTCTCCAACTTATTTTGGTTACTCAGCATAACCTGTAAGTTGTCAGTGGCTCGATCGGCACTTCTTGCGCAGAAGATCGTAATGGTGTGGGGCGACGGTATGTTGTCTCCCAACCTGACGTCTAATGGGACGTCCTTCCACGAGCTCAGTCTCGGCGCAACTATCATGAGCCAGTCCGCTGAGTCTTCGTCCGCGCAGTCCATCACTATGTGACCGACCCTGAAGTGGATGCCCGTGAAGGCAACCGCTGTTCGATGTTTATTTACATCACTAAGATAAAGTAAATAGTCTATGTAAGAGTAGATATAAAGAGACAGCTCAGTACCTAAGTACGCAACCTGGCAACCCATCAGGGCCTGGGGAGAACACTGGTTTAATTAAATTTAGTTAACATAATATTGAGTCTTCAGTGATCACGGGTTCAGGAATAAAGTTAGATTTTTGCAAATTATAGTGATAGGGTGTAAGCTATTAGAGAGAGTAGCTATTAACAGAGTAAGTAGTTTGAAAAAATTCTGCAAATAAATTAGTAGCAGCCGATGAATGAGGCAATACAGATGATAATCGTTTAGAATTTACAAAATTATAGAATCGTTTAGGATCCTAAACAAACTGAAGCCGTCAACGATTCAAATAATCGTTGTAAAGTTGCAAGTTTTTTTTTTTTTATTTATTGGCTTTTATTTATTTGATTTTTTCTTAAATGTGAGACTAACAACAAGTTTGCAAATCTTATAAATAAACAATAATTAACAGTCTTCTTGGACTGTAACTTGACGCACGGCCCTTAAGTCTATCGCTGGGCTGGTAGGTCAATACGACGAAGAAGGAATCGGCTGCACCACCTTATTAGGCCTCTTGTGAGGTTGTTGGGGTACGAGGAAAGCTTTGCAAAGTACTTTATCTTCTGTTCTTTTATTACATCTTTGACTGGCTGGATATTCAGGTCGCTTAGTATGTTTTCTTTTCGAACGTACCCCGGTGCCCCGGCGATGGTTCTCAATATCTTTGACTGGGCTCGCTGGACAATATCAATTTTGCTATTGGAAGCACTCCCTCAAAATTGGGAGCCATAAGTCCAGACAGGTTTGAGCAGAACTTTGTGATCAAGACTATGGGGCGAGCGAGCGTTAATAAGCCAGTGAAGACTGTTGGATTTTAGTTTTAAGTGTGTTCTCTTTGCTTCGATATGTCTGCGCCATGTGAGTCTTCTGTCGAGGTGAACTCCTAGGTACGAACTCCTAAAAATCGTTTGCCTGAGGGAGTTCGGTGTTGTTTAATCTGAGCGGTGGACAATTTTCCCTGTTCAAGGTAAACGTAACGTGCTTGCATTTCTGTTCGTTTATTTTTATCCGCCAATCAGATAGCCAATTGAATACGTCGCACAGTGTAAGATTTTGCAAAATTAGGGAGACTTAAATCAGTAGCAGACGTATTTAAAAATCTATCGGCTTGAAATTTTGAGTGAATGTACAAATATCCTCAAAGAAATTTTTGAGTTAAAAATGAAAGTGGGCGTGGCACGTTAAGGGGCGTAAAATACGTAAAAGCCATGCATTTTTTGTTTTTTCACATTCAAATCCCAATTAAAAAATATATAAATTTTTTTTTATAAAAGTATCAGGTTAGTATTTTTTTTTCTAATTTAAGCCAATTAAAAAACAATTTTTTTTTAAATATTAATGAAAAAAAAAAAGTTATTTTTTGTAATTTGATAATTTTTGTTAGAAGCTCATACTTTCAGCTATAACTTCCAAATTACTTGCCCAAAAATTAAAAAAAATGTTTTTTTTTAAAGGTAATTAAATAATTTATGGAAAAAAGTGACTTTTATATATTTCACAATTTTTTGTTTAAAAAAAAAACAGCTCAAAGTTGATACACAAATTTTGGGCATTTTTCAAACGTTGTAAGTCAATTTTCTTCAATTTTATTAGCATATGATTCAGTCACACTAATACCAGAAGGATAGCACAATATTTGTTACTTTTTGGCGATATTTTATCATGGATAAAACTTTGGACTGACAATTTCTAGTGACCATTTTCGAGTGCTGCCGTAAGGTGTCGTATTGGTGAATTGATAACATGGTGACCAAACTTAATGCAAGTGATTGGTCTGATAAAAGTCGTTATGTGCACGTACTGGATTTCTTAATGTTTGTACCCGTTAACGGGGAAGCATTTGCCAACTCATAAATGATCTTCACCGAATGCCTTTTTCCGCAAGACCGGAAAGTCAGTTCAGTCGCTGCAATCAATTGACTGTCATCAATTTACTTCTTCTTTGCTGAGATTTTGGACAGCAATCTGAAAATGGAATTATTATTCTTCCACGGCTTGAGAATGAAGGAACGACATATATCTTTTAATCGATTCAATCTCAATTCAAAATCATTGCACAGTTCTATTTAAATTCAACTTTAATTTCAGATGGTCAATATTATTGCCAAAAATCATCGTAACGTGCTCTAAAAGTGAGTTATGCTTAACGGTTCTTACGTTGCTTGACCAAATCCTGCACGTGTTATTTCACTCATTGCTAAAATCAAGGTCTTTGGGCAAAGTATGGGCAAAATATTATTTCTGATCCTGATTCAAAATGATTTTCTCCAAACGTAGTATATTCTGGTTGATTTGAATGTGATTGAATGTTGTTAGTTTTTTTAAATCAAAAATGAAATATTGCTGAAAATCTACTTACTTTTTAGCACTTATTTCAAGAAAAAAAAATTTTTGTAGTCCACTTAAAAATTGATGCAAAGATTATGGAAAAAATAACTTTGGCAGCTCACAGTGACTACACGATCCAATTAAGAAGACTAAACGTTGTCCACTGTTGCTCGCTGTCCGAGGCAATTTTTGCATGCATTTCAAATGCACCAGTTCAAGAACCGTTATCTTCTGAACAAACATTTTTTTTTCTTTTGTGCCTGTTTTCGTAATATTTAAACATTTTTAAATCGATTGCATAAAGCTCATTGACCTTAAAAATATTTTTTTTTGTGAATTAAGTCCCCCTAGATTAGCAAAATCTTACACTGTGCGTCGACCAGGTGAAGAGCTAATTTCGCAGTTGCTTGTATTGGGCATTTTGAGCGGCTGAGAATAGCTGTATCATCAGCGAAGGTAAAAGTTGTTAGTTGGCAATGAGATAATACCTAACACGTCTCTCCTTAGATGTACAATACAATATATAATATTTTCTTATTTTAAATATTCGCTCATATTTTTTTCTTAAATGGTTTATTTCGCAACATGGTCTAGTTCTCTTTATCCTGTATACATCATATTACATACATACATATGTACTTCAGCTTTAATATTGTACTTAACGAATAATTTAATATATATTCGCAAAATTTCTTTTTAAAGATTTATATACATTTTATTTGGTCTTCTTCCCGCCTGGTTGGTGATGGATGAGAAAGACTTAATTGCTCCTTTTCATTACTTGATGTTACTGGTGTTGCTAAGGAACAATTGCTTTCGACATCAGGTCCTTGAGATGAACTACCAATGTCAGTACTAGAATTCTGGTCTTTAATTTGATCCAAATTACGCTTTATTTCTCGGATATTGTGACTTAAAATGCAACAATAAGATCGTGAACCTAACTGCTGTTTTACAATAGCTCGAGTCCAGCTTGGATTTCTATAATCCCTTACAATAACATTTTGCCCCTTACGAAATTCTGTAGTTATTTCGCCCTTATAGTTGACAATACTATCATCTTGCTTTCTACAAATTCTATTTTCGACAGTTGGTGGCTTTAACAAGGAAAATCTTGTCGTTAATGCCCGACCAAAAAAATTTTGGCATTTGACTCTCCTGTGGTACAATAAATTGTGTTTCTATAATCTATTAATAATCATTGACTTTAATGTTTGCATACAGAGACTTCCTTACAGCTGGATGTCCAGAAGCTGTTAGAACGTGATTTACGCCATTGTTCTTCATGAATATTTGAAATTCATTAGATGTGAACTGTCGACCGTTATCACTGACTAACACGTCTGGCAAGCCATATCTACAAAAACCTTCACGAAGCTTGTTAATTGTAAACGACGAAGTAATGACCTTAGAATAAAATACTTCGACCCATTTTGAATTCGAATCAATGATAATCAATATATAAAAATGTTTAATTGGTCCAGCAAAATCGATGTGAATTCTGCTCCAAACCTAACCTGTTGATTTCCAAGGAATCATTAAACTCTTTTCAGGACTATGTTGCAGTTCTTGACAAGAAATGCATTCTCGATTAAATTTCTCAAAATCTGAATCCAAACAAGGCCACCATATATAAGAGCGTGCTAACATTTTACCTTTTAGCTTGATAATGAACCATTTTTAATTGTATCACAAAGTTTTAATAATATTGAGTCACGTCTTGTTTTTCGGGCTGTCCCTTTGAAACTAAATCTAAACGCTTTATCGGACTGTATAAAGCTTACATAATTGTATTCTCCGTTTTTGGATGTCCACTGAGGCGTTCTCGAAAGTCCGTCAGCAATGTTTGACGTTCCATTAATGTGATCGATTGTGAATTGAAAACCGGATAACGTTAGTGCCCATCTCTGCATTCGTGCAGATGCCATGATATGCCCTTTCATGTTCCCAAATATTCCTAACCCTCTAAGGCTACTTTCCAAAATAATAGAAAAAAAGTATTCAAATAATTTTTTTAAAGTGAATGAATGCTTCTAAGCTCAAATATGTACTTAGAAATAACGTAGAATCTTCGGTTTACCTGTAAGGTGAGAAAAAAGGAAAGCGTGCCTGAAGGCACGCTTGGGGCTTTGAGAGAAAAAAAAAAACATTTTCAAGTTATGAAGATTTATTTTATTTTTTCTTATGGTACTCTAAAAAACAGTTTTTATTCGCTGTGCAGCATAAATGTAGATTGCATTTCATGCATATGCATTGCGTTTGTGAAGATTTACAGTGCTTGCAACATCTTTTTCCACTGTTTCGATCCAACCAATGTGGGAAATGGTTAAGCTGGTCAAACCGCAAGTCCGATATTGGATGTTTTGATTTTTGACCATGTTTGAGCTCATGCTGAAAAGGTCGATGAGAGAGTGGAGACTGCTTTGCCCGCTCTGCTTGCGAGGATGGTGAATTTATTGTTCGTCCTGACTGAGAGGATGGAGACTGGTTTGCCCATCGCGGTGAAGATGCATTTTTGGTATTGATTGGACGACCCGGTAAGTTTTTGTTTTTATATGTCACCAGCCCTGCGGCTAGTGTTTCGCGAAAGTCTGGGAGTGCGAGTAATTTTTCTTTGCTTGCGTTCTCTGTCTGGATACGTCTGTGTAAAATATAGGCGTTGGTGGCTGCCATATCAATTAGGTGATAAAAAATTCGTGTTGCGGCATCCCGAGTTTTTGCTCTGATATGATAGCGGCCCATTAGGCCGTCCATGAGATCTACGCCGCCCATGTGAGCGTTATACTCATGCACAATTTGGGGACAGTCAATTAAAATGTGTCGCTTAGCTTTTCTGTCAAAACGAGCAGCCTTTGCAGTTTCCTCACGAGGGTTTGTCCTTTCAAATTGCTTAACACCCACATAGGTGGACAAAAAGCGAACAGGCTTGCTGTCTTTCCAGAGTACGTTGGTTATGTCGACACCATATAAGGACCCAACGTACTCAGTCGAAAAACCCCTTGGCAATTTGCTGATGGCAATATCGTTTGGTAGCTTGCAATTGGGGATACGGTTTACACGCACCGTGCCAAGGCTATAAATACCTTTCGCTCTTAGATAAACCATCAAAAGCAGAGATGTATAAAAATTATCTTTCTACTGTTTGTGTTAAGCGCACTACAATGTTGGTACGTTCGCGCTCATCACGTAGCGAGAAGTACTTCTTGATTGCCTCGAATCTGCTTCGGGTCATGCAGGTTTGTATAGGTCCGAACGCATTTTGTCCCCAGTAGCTCTTCAGATTCGGGTAGCGATAAATGGACATGAACATCAAAATACCTATGTAATGGTGCATCTCATCAGTGTTAATTTTGAACTTATTGTTAATATCATCCGTTAAAGCTGCGCACATGGTTTCGTCGACGATCATATTCATGATTTCCGCATTAAAGAAATAGCAAAAGAGCTCTAGTGGAGTTTTGAGCTCTTTTATTTCTGCTGGCAGCGAAAAATCGCCTCGAAATGCTACATTGTTAACATGCAACTGCATACATTTCTCTCGCCACAGAATCTTACTCGAATCTTTTGTTATTGATTCAATACCTGTATAAATAAAACTAATTATTCACTAAAATAACACATAGCAACTAAATTTGGCTTACCAGCTCCATTGAACCCACCAGAAGTTGGCGGAGATGCGCACGCCGAATCTTCACTGACTGGTAATGGTGATCGCGGCCTTTTTGCAGATTTCTGGGAAGTCTCAGCTTTCTGTGCATTGTTTTGGACATTTTCAAGATTACTCTCAATAAATGACACAGTCTCAGCATCCTCTAATGCAGTATTAAGAGCCTTCACTATATCAATGTCGTCGTCTTCGTCGTCACTTGAGCTTAACATTTCTTCATCCGACGGAACTGAGTCAAATATCGTGAGCAACTGATCATCTGTCAAGTCGGACAGCTTATACCGAACCCGCATTGCCATTTCTAGTAATATTTATAATTCTATTAAGTAAAATCACTCCATCAACAGAAACAAACACATAAATTGCAATCAATTATGAAATATCAGCTGGCAACAAAAGTTGTCTTGGAGCCCCAAACGTGCCTCAAGGCAGGTATCGCTATTTCGCTGTCACATCGCATGTCTTTTATGTATTTGCAAATCTGCAACTTAATTTTAATAGTAAATGAACTTACCTTACAAGAAAAAAATTATGAGCTGGATAGGTTTTCTATATTTACTATTATTTGCACAGCAAAACACAACATACAGCAGCCCAAATTTTACGCGCGAAAAAACATATGGCTTGTGCTTAGCGAAATATAAGTCCCGTTAAAAGCTTCGGAGAGCTTTTAAAGCTGAGACTCATAGTTTTGTGTGTTTATTATCAACCGCCAAAAATTATTTAAACGATTGAAAGGCTGTTAGTTTATTTGTTAAGGCCAAAAACGTAATACGTGCCTTCAGGCAGGCTTACGTGTTAGAGGGCTAATAACGGTTTGTGATCTGTTTGTAGTATACATTTATTTCCTAAAAGATACTTCCTTAACTTGGTCACCGAATAAACTATCGCAAGTGCCTCTTTCGCTAGAGTACTGTAGTTAAACTAACTTTTTGAAAGTGCTCTTGACACAAATGCTATCGGCTTGAGACCATCGTTGAATTGGTGCAATAAAATGCCAGAACAATTGACAAATCTGGATTGTAATAAACTAACACCTGATCAGAAGATATTTCTTGCCTTATTTCATTACATGCATTCTGACATAATTTCTTGCCCTTTTGTTGATGAACTTAGAAAAACCTTAATAGCAAATTCTGGACTTGAAGAACTCACATTTCGTATTATTTAACCTCAAACCGACTGACTTTAGTTTGCTAGGTTCAGCTTTCAGATTTGACATATGTTCCTGGAGGTCTTTACCCGTATCATCTTGACAAACAACAACCACACGCATACCCCTAAATAATCCTTCCGTCGTTCTTTGGAAAACAGCTGCCGCTGTTTTTATAACAAAAGGTAAGCGTTTAACCAAATGGGTGGAAAGGATAGAGAGGAGGATCATACGGCGCCAACGTAGGCCAGCAATAAGTCTAGTCGCGGACCTCTACCAGGCATTCTACCACTCTTAGCCGAAACAAACTTTCCCCGTGATCCTTTACAATTAACTTTGCCCAGTGTACGAGCTTGTACCAATTGCTTGGAGGCGAAACAGAGCTCACTGTCAAAACCTTGGACGAGTCCCTTACAACTCGTGCCTCTATCCCTTCGAGTTTAAGAGTGACCAATTTTTAATGACTTTGACGCAACTCTTTCAACTCTTAATCTCTTTCCTTGCGGTTTTATGACTTCGTTGAGAAGATGCATCATCTCCAAGAAGCCAGCTCTAACTTCTTTCTGAAGAGCCTCATTGATGCCAGACCGCAGAAAGTGCCTGTAGGTTTGATCGGCCTGAACAATAATTAAGTTGACTGTTGAAATAGTCACGGAGTCCATCATTGCTTATCCTAATCTCAGCCTGATACCCTACACTAATTTCTACAAACCTCGCTTCCACTAGCAAACTTTTAAGAACGCTTTAAATTAAATTTAGCATTATCGGACCTTACTAATATAACATATCTCGCTAAAACATGTAACACCTAATATAATAAAATCCACAAGGAAATGGACAAGCTATTTCACTACTATTTCATATAAGTTATCTATACGTTAAAAATAGCTGTTAATCATATCAATCAGCTCAAAGAGAAATATTGTAAATCAATAATAGAAATAGTAATAACCTAAGATAAACAATTATTGTTGGTCAACAATGGCCGACAGGCTCCTAAAATTAATAGAGCTGACAAATATACAAACATGAACAATAAATTTGAATTTTACTCTGCATCTCCTACATAAACAAGTTGGGTGAGACGACTATGGGGGGTGTGGGTATCTGTCGGTTATCATCTCGTTACTCCTGCGTGCCAGCAAACTGCTAACACGCAAATCTGCTTTTGTCTATGGATCGGTAGCGATACTAGACGCTGACCGGCTGGACAACAACGTACTGTCATCCGGTGCCACTTACGCGGACTACAGTCCGGGTCAAGAAAAGAATCCTCCACTTTTACTTTCAAAAAATTGTATTTTATAAAAAAAAACTTGGACTTCATCTGGCCTAGGGACGGCAACGCACGACTTTGTGGTTCCATTCTGGGACCAGCCTTTAGACCTGACTTCTCGCTATCTCCACCTAAACGCAGCACTAGACAGCCCAACTGTAGCAGCAATGGTGAGGCTTTGAGGTCCATCCCGCAGTCCAATCGAAGCTGATCATCCAATGTGCGCTGGGCGAGAATAACGATATTTCTATTTTGAATTTGCTTAAATCACCGCCTGCTTCAGACGGAATCCTATATTCTCATATTTTTCCATTGGGCGCCATTTGTTATAATCCGACTAATCGGTCGCAGCCAAGTATCGATATTACTCAGGGATGAGTACGACCTCGATACTGGGCGAGTCGGGTTAGCAAAATTATTTCTATTTCTACTTTCGGATAAATAATCGGACTTCGGTTTAATAACGGCAAGGATTAGATGGAAAGCTGTTGATTCCATCTTACGACGCCCTCCCATCCAATAATCTGCTGCGATAGTTTGTGCCGACTCCCTAATCCAGACTTTATCCAACCTCACCACATTCCCGCCTCACCCTAAATAAATAATTACTGAATCATTTTCAAATCATAAATGTGACATTTTAATTAATATTAATAACATGTTTACTGCTATCCATTAACAGCAATATTTCTTAATGTTTTATTGGCTATTTGAAAATTATTATTATCTCCCATTATTTTACTATTTTAATTTACTTATACCGATAGTTAACATAAAACACTAACATAAAAGTCGACTTAACAGACCCAAATATTCACACCCAAATGAGCAGTCTGGCAACTCTTTAACATAAGTTTGCGAGAAAACAAAAACAAATATATTTTATATTCATTTAAATGTTTTAAATTTAAATGGTTTAGCTGACTCTAGGTCGAAAGTTAGATAATTATGTCGACATGACATGATTCTCTATTCATACAATTATGATTTACAATGTATGTTTGACAACAAATGTTGACAGTTGTTAACAAATAATACTACAAATTTTACAACAACAACAATACAACATAAGCCTTTACTAAATGACTAGCAAGGAGCAAGTGGCTCGGTATACAGCTGTTTCAAGAGACGCCACGTCTCTATCATTTTTGCTGACTGTTCTAACCAAATTTCTGCCGTATCTATGCCCTGTAACTCAAGAATAACCACTTGGGAATTCTAAGGTACAGAACTGCAACGATCGCAGTTATGCTTGTGAGTTGAATAGCCCTATTATGTGTTTTGTTGTTGTTGCTGTTTGAGTTTTAACCGTCGGTGAATTAGCAGAAACAGTTAAATTATGTATTTTTGTATTTGCAAAGTGAGAGATTATTTCTATATGTAAATAATATTCATTTAGTAAAGGCTTATTTTGTATTGTTGTTGCTGTAAATTTGTGGTATAATTGTTAACAATTGTCAACTGTTGTTGTCAAAATAAACATTGTTAATCACAATTATATCAATAGAGAAACATGTCATGACATTATCAACTAATTTTTGACCTCAAGTCAGCTAAACCATTTAAATTTAAACATTAAAATATAAAAGTTTATAATTATTAGACCCAGTACTTTAAAAAAGTACAAATGGGTCTTTTACGTTTGTGCAAAAAAAAAGTGCGTAACAGGCAGAAGGAGGCGTGGCAGACCCCATAAAGTATATATATTCTTGATCAGCATCAACAGCCGAGTCGATATAGCCATGTCCGTCTGTCTGTCTGTCCGTCTGTCCGTCTGTCCGATTTTTGGAGTTCCTAGATCTCAGAGACTATAAGAGCTACAGACACCAAATTTGGCATGAAGGTTTATCTATATTTTGCATTGATCAAGTTTGTTTTAGATATTTGCCACGCCCCCCTCCGCCCCTAGAAATTGAAAAAACAAAATTTTAAAGACGAATTACAAGAGAACCTTTAAGACTAGCGCCTTGATTTTGGTATATATAATAGTCGCTATAGTCCAAACCTGTCCTAAAAATTTCATTCCAATCGGTTGGTAAACGCGGAAGTTATTTAACTAACAATGTTACAGGCAAAAGGAAGAAGAAGAGACGCTAGCGGCCTCTATGCTTATCAAGTGGCGCCATCTATTGATGGTACGCAACATTGAAGAACTATCTTTAGTGAACGCTTTGCACTCAAAAAGTACTGGGTCTCCTACTGTCGAGCTTGCTCCACTGTAGCTTACTGCATTTTTTTTCTATCTTCTTGGGCTATTGCTTTGGCATGATAAAATTTACACTTATAATTTATGGTTGGGTATTTTATAAAAACTATAACACTATGCAACAGCCAAAACTCCCAATGGCCAAAAATCACATTTTCTGATATATATGGGCCCCTGATGCCGAAAATCGACTTAAAAAAATTTTCCTGGGTGTTGTTAGACCCAGTACTTTAAAAAAGTACAAATGGGTCTATTAAGTTTGTGCAAAAAAAAATGTGCGTAACAGGCAGAAGGAGGCGTGGCAGACCCCATAAAGTATATATATTCTTGATCAGCATCAACAGCCGAGTCGATATAGCGGTGTCCGTCTGTCCGTCTGTCTGTCTGTCCGTCTGTCCGTCTGTCCGATTTTGTGTCGCCTAGATCTCAGAGACTATAAGAGCTAGAGTGACCAAATTTGGCATGTACGTTCATCTATATCTTGCATTGAACGAGTTTGTTTTAGATTTTTGCCACGCCCCTCTCCGCCCCCGGAAATTGAAAAATAAAATTTCGAAGTCGAATTACGAAAGAACCTTTAAAGCTAGCGCCTTGATTTCTGGTACATATAATACACACTGTTGTCCAAACCTGTCCTGAAAATTTCATTCAAATCGGATGATAAACGTGAAAGTTAATCTACTAACAAAGTTACGAGCAAAAGGAAGAAGAAGAGACGCTAGCGACCTCTGTTTATCAACTGATATGTTCGTAGTAGCGCCATCTATTGAATGGGATTGATAGTTAACGCTTTGCACTCAAAAAGTGCTGGGTCTCCTACTGTCGAGCTTGCTCCACTGTAGCTTACTGCATTTTTTTTGTTTATACCCTTGCAGAGGGTATTATATTTTGTCACGAAACAGCAGGCAGAAGGAGGCGTGGCAGACCCCATAAAGTATATACATTCTTGATCAGCATCAACAGCCGAGTCGATATAGCCATGTCCGTCTGCCTGTCTGTCTGTAATTCTGACCGTCTGTCTGTCTGTCCCTTTTTGTGTCGCCTAGATTTCAGAGACCATAAGAGCTGGAGACACCAAATTTGGCGTGTAGGTTCATTTATACCTCCCATTGATCAAGTTTGTTTTAGATTTTTGCAACGCCTCCCTCCGCCCCCGGAAATTGAAATACAAAATGTTCAATTCGAATTACAAGAGCACCTTTAATGCTAGCGCCTTAGTTTTTGGTACATCTATATATATAAAACTCTTTGTCCTGACTGACTGACTGAGTCATCACGCTGTAGGCCAAACGGTTCAAGATATTGAGATGAAATTTTTACACAACATAGCTGAGACATAAATATCGTGCAATAAGACATGATTTTTTGATATCCCCACTGGAAGGGGCTAAAATGGGGGGTCAAAGGTCAAAATTGCTAAGTAAGAAATTTTTTTTTGTTTTTTGAGCTATCTTAACCAAACTCACAGATTATGTATTTCTTACTCACTGCTACATTCTGAGAAAATTTGGTCAAGATCGGGCCACTATATCATATAGCTGCCATAGGAACAACCAGATGCAAATTAAAACTTTGTATGAAGATCTGTGTTATTTTTTGAGATATCTCAACCAAACTCACAGATTATGTATTTCTTACTCACTGCTACATCCTGAGAAAATTTGGTCAAGATCGAACCACTATATCATATAGCTGCCATAGGAACAACCAGATGCAAATTAAAACTTTGTATGAAGATCTTTGTTATTTTTTGAGATATCTCAACCAAACTCACAGATTACGGATTTCGTAGTCATTGTAACATTCTGTAAAAATTTGGTCAAGATCGGATCACTATATCGTATAGCTGCCATAGGAACAGTGGCTTTTAATGCTATTAATAAACAATCAAAAGAAGATGGACAGGGGGATGGGGTGGTGGAGGGGGGGGGGGGTGTTACGATTCATTAGTGTTGCGACTTTCAAAATCAATTTTCAGTATATGACACTGTTACTCGCTCTTGCTGCCATAATCCAATTGCAGCGAAAACTTTAAAACAGCGAGCAGCGAAAATGTAAATTCTCTATATTATATAAAGTACTACTTATTACTATAATCTTAAGTCCAACTACAGGGAAAATTGAATTTACAATTCCCGCTATCAAATTAGAAATGACATAAGGTCTGGCTATAGCTGTGAGAAATGCTTCCTATTTTCACTTCACATTTTTCCCCGAGATTTCAGCGAGCGTAGCGAGCCGGGGGTTGGCGAGCGAAGCGAGCAGGGGCAAACCCCTAGTATTATATAAAGTACTACTTATTACTATTATCTTAAGTTCAATTACAGGGAAAATTTGAATTTAGAATTCCCGCTATCTAATTAGAAATGACATAAGGTCTGGCTATAGCTGTAAGAAATGTTCCCCATTTTCACTCCACATTTTTCCCCGAGATTTCAGCGAGCGTAGCGAGCCGGGGGTTGGCGAGCGAAGCGAGCAGGGGGCAAACCCCCTAGTATAATATACACGATAGTCCACACCTGTCCTGCAAATTTCATTTAAATCGGATGATAAGAGCGGAAGCTATTCAACTAACAATGTTACGGACAAAAGGAAGAAGAAGAGACTCTAGTGACCTCTGTGTTTATCAACTTATCTTCGTAGTGGCGCCATCTACTTAATGGTACGCAACATTGAAGAACAATTTATAGTAAACGCTTTGCACTCAAAAAGTACAGGGTCTCCTACTGTCGAGCTTGCTCCAATATAGCTTACTGAATTTTTTTTTAGTATTTTTAACAAGTCTTCTAAAGAATAGATATTCTTTATGACAGTCAGAATGTGATTTGATAAGATTCTTCTTAAATACATTGATTTGGTTTCAGCTAACCAACTCTCACTGTGACCGGACGTGTTCTATTTTACTCAATGTTATTTTGTTATTTGTGCATTATTAATATTTAAATTATCGTTAATAACTCTGTGTGTATCGCAAAAAGTGATTAATTACTTTGATGTGTTTTGCATTATTATAAATAATCATAAACTTTCAATAAGTAACAAATTTATTTTCGCGGTATAATTGCTGTGTTATTGTTGTAGTTGGCTAGAACTTTTTACGCTCTTTTAAGCTCTCACTCTCTCGCTTTTGTGTACTCGTTGTTGCTTTCTTTTCGTAACTACGCTTACACGTTTAGTTCAGCTTTGTTGTTTTAACTTTTAAGCTCTTCAACCCTCTCACTATCTCGCTTTTGGCTCTCTATCCTAATAACTGTACTTAAAATAGCGTAATCGTTGTTGTACTTGTTCGCAACTACGCGTACATTTTTAGACCCAGTACTTTGAAAAAGTACAAATGGGTCTATTAAGTTTGTTCAAAAAAAAAATGTGCGTAACAGGCAGAAGGAGGCGTGGCAGACCCCATAAAGTAGATATATTCTTGATCAGCATCAACAGCCGAGTCGATATATCCATGTCCGTCTGTCTGTCTGTCCGTCTGTCTGTCTGTCTCTTTTTGTGTCGCCTAGATCTCAGAGGCTATAAGAGCTAGAGACACCAAATTTGTAGGTTCATCTATATCTCCCATTGATCAAGTTTGTTTTAGATTTTTGCCACGCCCCCTCCGCCCCCGGAAATTGAAATACAAAATTTCGAAGTCGAATTACAAAAGCACCTTTGATGATGGTTTAAGGTACATATTATAAACACTAAAGTCCAAACCTTTCCTGAAAATTTCATTTCAATCGGATAACAAACGCGGAAGTTATTCAACTAACAATGTTACTTTTAAAAGGAAGAAGAAGAGACGCTAGCGACCTCTGTGTTTATTAACTTATCTTCATAGTGGCGCCATCTATTGAATGGTACGCAACATTGATGAACAGTCTATAGTAAGCGGTTTGCACTCAAAAAGTACTGGGTCTCCTACTGTCGAGCATGCTCTACTGTAGTTTACTGCATTTTTAAGTTCTTCTTCTCTCTCAACTAACTCCTTCTCTCCTTTTTTTGCGTTCTTACTCTCTCTCTCTTTGAGTAGTGTTGTTGTGATTGGAATACCCTTCCGCAGCCTCTGCTTAATTTTCAATAATGCTTGTTTGGGAGAAGCAGTTCAATGCTTTTAAAGTATTGGACGTTTCTCCAAAGTCGCCTATTAATACTCCTATGGATGACGTCTCACCTTTGTCTCCAAGGAATACTACTATTTGTACACCTATCAAAAATTCTAACATAGTATCGAACAAGTCTATTTATCCTTCTATTGTAGTTAGTGATGATGATGCCGGTCCATCATCAAATATACTTTTGCTTACCATATCTAACACATTTCCTCCGCCTTCTTTGCCTGCACCTCAGCTTCTTGTAGCTGTTCCATTAAGGAAACAGATATTTATCTCTAGGTTGCATCCGGATACTTCGATTGATGACGTAAAAGCGTATGTTCAATCG
This sequence comes from Drosophila neotestacea, assembly GCA_035044365.1. Classification (NCBI taxonomy): domain Eukaryota; kingdom Metazoa; phylum Arthropoda; class Insecta; order Diptera; family Drosophilidae; genus Drosophila; species Drosophila neotestacea. The sequence continues at coordinate 46,230 of JAWNMD010000034.1, forward strand.
AAGGTTCCTAATGCTCTTATAGCTGAAGATAAATTAAAATTTTCTTTTGCTAGAGACATTTCATCTTTTAAATTGAATGTGCCGCCGGAACTATTCACAACAATTTGTTGTAAAAAATTTTGGCCGAATGATTTGCTTATCAAAGAGTTTACTCCTCATAAAAGAAGTAAACCTCGTTACCAATAAATTTATCTACAGTTGAACCAGTTAATCCATCGAATCTTTCAAAAAACTAAAATTTCCTTTCCTGTTAGCGTATCAAAATGTTAGAGGCCTTAAATCTAAATTAGCTAATCTATGTTTAAATAGTGTCTCTTTTGATTATAAAATTCTTGCCTTCACTAAAACTTGGTTAAAGCCTGATATATCTAACTTGTCATTATTCAGTAACAAGTACACTACTTATAGATGTGACCGTTTGTCACGAGTCGTCGGAATTATTAAGTTGCTTATCTAATATTGAGTTTTTTGCAATTAAGTTAACTGTTTGTCAGACTTCTGTTTATATAACCTGCTCCTATTTCCCGCCGCAATCGGATCTCTCTGTTTATCTTGAACACTTTTCTAATATGCGTTTAAGATCCTCTAAACTTTCGGATAGAGATTTCTTATGTGTATTGGGAGACTTTAACTTACCTGATATATCTTGGTCTATTGTTGATAATCTGGTTGTTCCTACTAGATCTCATGAGTTTGCAAATAGCATCATAGATCTTTCACTTTATCAAGTAAACAATATTCGTAATTGTAACAATCGTCTTCTGGACGTAATATTTGTATCTGATCCTTCAGTTTGTGCTGTTAGTAGAATAGATCCTCTCGTGCTTCCGAAGATTCATTTCACCCTACGTTAGAAATGAATTTTGATCTGCCTATTCTTGAGCAAACTGTGCTCCCTAAAGCAGCGTCTAAACCTCGCTGTTTTAGAAAAGCCAATTTTAACAAATTAAATAATCTCATAATTAATCATGACTGTTCCCAGTTTTTTGCGAGCAATAACTTAGAATTTGCTCTGTGTCTTTTTTATGACCAAGTCTAAAAAATTTAAAATCGCGATATTTTAAAAAATATAAACGTACCGGGAACGATGTCGATTTTTTTACGTTATTCTATTGCTAAATGTAATTTTAGCTCACTTAACTTGCAATAAAGTTAATAAAGTTAATAAACACAGAGGTCGCTAGCGTCTCTTCTTCTTCCTTCTAAAAGTAACATTGTTAGTTGAATAACTTCCGCGTTTATTATCCGATTTGAATGAAAGGAAAGGTTTTCAGGAAAGGTTTGGACTTTAGTGTTTATTATATGCACCAAAAACCAAGGCGCTATCATCAAAGGTTCTCTTGTAATAGATATAATAGATGAACCTACATGCCAAATTTGGTGTCTCTAGCTCTTATGGTCTCTGACAAAAAGGGACAGACGGACAGACAGACATGGCTATATCGACTCGGCTGTTGATGCTGATCAAGAATATATATACTTTATGGGGTCTGCCACGCGTCCTTCTGCCTGTTACGCACATTTTTTTTTGGACAAACTTAATAGACCCATTTGTACTTTTTTAAAGTATTGGGTCTAATTATAATATATATATAATGGGCAAGTTCAAAACTAAGATCAATTACTCAGACTCAACATTTGTTGCGAGGATTGGGGAAAACCCAAGAAAAACCACAATCAGGTCTCTATCTAGTTTGCGTTAGCTATTATGAGTTAGAGAGAATAAGATAGATGTTTTAATAGTAAAAATTGAGGCATCTGCATTGAAAACATTGTAAAGTCTATTATAATCGGTACAGAGCACTCGAAAGGGTTCATGCAGGGACTTGTTATTAGTACAAAGATTAAGGGATAGTGGTACATAATCAAAAATGTGCGTAACAGGCAGAAGGAGTCGTGGCAGACCCCATAAAGTATATATATTCTTGATCAGCATCAACAGCCGAGTCGATATAGCCATGTCCGTCTGTCTGTCTGTCTGTTACTTTTTGTGTCGCCTAGAACTCAGAGACTAAAAGAGCTAGAGACACCAAATTTGGCATGTACGATCATCTATATATCCCATTGATCAAGTTTGTTTTAGATTTTTGACACGCCCTCTTCCGCCCCTGCAAATTGAAATACAAAATTTTTGGTATATATAATACTCACTAAAGCCCAAACCTGTCCTGAAATTTCCAATCGGTTGATAAACGCGGAAGTTATTTGACTAACAATGTTACAGGCAAAAGGAAGAAGAAGAGACGCTAGCGACCTCTTTGTTTATCAAGTGGCGCCATCTATTCAATGGTACGCATCATTGAAGAACAATCTTAAGTGAACGCTTTGCACTCAAAAAGTACTGGGTCTCCTACTGTCGAGCTTGATCCACTGTAGCTTACTTTTTTATTTTTAAAAACAGTTAGCCTTTTATTTTAAAATAGGTTTAAAAGTATTGCCAACGAAGTGCATTTTGGAAAAAATTTCATCAAAATATACCAATGTGAACGCCTTCAGTGTCAATACTAAAAATACAGTAAGCTACAGTTGAGCAAACTCGACAGTAGGAAACCCAGTACTTTATGAGTGCAAAGCGTTCACTATAGATTGTTCTTCAATGTTGCGTACCATACAATAGATGGCGCCACTACGAAGTTAATAAGCACAGAGGTCGCTAGCGTCTCTTCTTCTTCCTTTGCCCGTAACATTGTTAGCTGAATAACTTCCGTATTTATCATCCGATTGGAATGAAATTTTTGAACAGGTTTGGACCATAGTGTATACTATATGCACGAACAATCAAAGCGCTAACATTAAAGGGGCTTCTTTTATTCCACTTTGAAATTTTATATTTAAATTTCCGGAGGCGGATAGGGGCGTGGCAAAAATCTAAAACAAACTTGATCAATGGTAGATTTAGATGATCCTACATACCAAATTTGGTGTCTCTAGCTCTTATAGTCTCTGAGATCTAGGTGTTCATATTTTCAAAATTATATAAAAAAAATACAGTAAGCTACAGTGGAGCAAGCTCGACAGTAGGAGACCCAGTACTTTTTGAGTGCAAACCGTTCACTATTGATTGTTCTTCAATAATGCGTACCAAACAATAGATGGCGCCACTACGAAGTTAATAAACACAGAGGTCGCTAACGTCTCTTCTTCTTCCTTTTGCCTTTAACATTGTTAGTTGAATAACTTCCGTGTTTATCATCCGAATGGAATGAAATTTTCTGGACAGGTTTGGACCATAGTGTATATTATATATACCAATAATGAAGTCGCTAACATTAAGGGGCTCCTTCAGTTCGAATTCGAAATTTTGTATTTCAATTTCCGGGGGCGCAGGGAGGCGTGGCAAAAATCTAAAACAAACTTGATCAATGCAAGATATATATGAACCTACATACCAAATTTGATGTCTCTAGTTCTTATAGTCTCTGAGATCTAGGTGTTCATATTTTCGAAATTTCGATCAGCCGTATACTATCCGTTTATTATCCGATCCGGATAAAACTTTTAGGACAGGATTGGACTATAAAGTTTATCATGTGTGAAAAAAATCATATCGCTAGCATTAAAGGTGCTTTCGTTATTCGACTTTGAAATTTTGTTTCAAATTTACGGGGGCGGAGGGGGCGTGGCAAAATTCTAAAACAAACTTCATCAATGCGATATATAGATGAACCTTCATGCCAAATTTGGTGGCTCTAGCTCTTATAGTCTCTGAGATACAGGTGTTCAAAAAAGGGACAGACAGACGGACGGACGGACAGACGGACAGACGGACATCGCTATATCGACTCGGCTGTTGATGCTGATCAAGAATATATATACTTTATGGGGTCTGCCACGCCTCCTTCTGCCTGTTACGCACATTTTTTTTGCACAAACTTAATAGACCCATTTGTACTTTTTTAAAGTACTGGGTCTAAAAATACAGTAAGCTACAGTGGAGCAAGCTCGACAGTAGGAGACCCAGTACTTTTTGAGTGCAAACCGTTCACTATTGATTGTTCTTCAATAATGCGTACCAAACAATAGATGGCGCCACTACGAAGTTAATAAACACAGAAGTCGCTAGCGTCTCTTCTTCTTCCTTTTGACTTCAACATTGTTAGTTGAATTACTTCCGCGTTTATCAACCGATTGGAATGAAATTTTCAGGACAGGTTTGGACTATAATGAGTACTATATATTCCAATAATCAAGGCGCTAGTTTTAAAGGTTTTTTTGTAATTCGTCTTAAAAATGTTGTTACTCAATTTCTAGGGGCGGAGAGGGGCGTGGCAAAATTCTAAAACAAACTTGATCAATGCAAGATATAGATGAACCTACATGCCAAATTTGGTGTCTCTAGTTCTTATATTCTCTGAGATCTAGGTGTTCAAAAATGGGACAGACAGACAGACAGACAGACAGACAGACAGACAGACAGACGGAAATGGCTGTATCGACTCGGCTGTTGACGCTGATCAAGAATATATATACTTTATGGGGTCTGCCACGCCTCCTTCTGCCTGTTACGCACATTTTTTTTTGCACAAACTTAATAGACCCATGTGTACTTTTTTAAAGTACTGGGTCTAAAAAATGATATCAACACTCTTGTTAGGACCAAGACTTTTAAAGTTCCATAGGACCAAAGGACCAATTGTCCTTAAAACGTAATTTTCGTCCTTGCATGGGTAATTTTATAAATTGACTCTGGTAAGAACGATCTCAAAAAAATCTTTAAAATCAACGCTATTGAAAAACCTGAAATTATTTAAGAAATGTTCGAAATATGGAAGTTGGAATTAAAAAATTTTTTGATTATATTTTATTGATGTTTTGATTTACATTTGTTGTGTACAAATTTCTCTTCTGCAACAGCAAATGCAAAACATGCTTTGTAAACATGTTCTACATTGAATTGTACAGTAGGCCGGAGCGAAAAACAATTTTTTTTTCCAATTTCTTGGGTGCGGAATCGTTAACCCGCTATTAAATAATGTGTGCAAAAAATCAGATTTTTTGGAGCCCATCCTGAGGTGGCGCACCGACGTTCTTTTTTGAAAAATCAACCACAAATTTTAAAATATGGGGAAAAATATGATACTAAAAGAAAACATGATCGTTTTCCACGTAATGCATATTTTTTGTACATTGCCCTAACATTTGTATTTATAAAACTGTATCAACTATTAAGATCGGTGCAAAAATATAGGAGCTAGAATTTTTTTTATGGATAGGAAATTGCGTAACACCCGTCAAGATTGCTCAAAATTGGGATTGTCTTTAATGCATATATAGATTTATTTTTGAATTTATATGTTTATTTAGATCGAAGTTAATGTGCTACTCATGGATGTTACAAGACTCATGTATAATTAAGTAGAAGAAAATTTGAGTGGCGACCTTTACTTCCACATGGTTTTTTACTGTCGGGCCCTCCCGACTGAATGCTATATTTTCAAATACTTAAGTATGTAGGTTCTTTTGTTCGTTACAATTCTGTGAAGAAAAAGCAATGCTCTAAAGTCTGTCCACAATTGTAGGCTCAGGTCAAAAATTTTGTTGGCATGCACTGAGATACGGTCATGGCGTCCAAGATTAAATGCATACCTGTCTATTGCATTAAACGCTATTTTAAGTTTATTATTATCTCTTGCGTTAGAGTGTCCAAATGCTTCAACGCCATAAAAAAAATGGGTATCAGGTACACTTTTGCTATAAGCAGCTTTATCTGTGGTGGAAAAAAGCAAAAGCAATTTTGAGTGCCAATTTTGTGTTTAGTGGGCCAACGTCCATAAGAAAAAAATACTTTGATTCACTTTGCAAAAAAAAATTTCGATTTAGTAAACTAGTGTTATCGAAGCCTTCCGCATCCGACTTTATATCTAAGATACTATCTATCACATCACAGGAACGAACACACATGAAACTAAAACTATTATCACAGTGGGATTCCGAATTTAGGTACACGTTAGTAGTAACTTCAGGTACTTTTGGATGAATAAAAAACAATTTCATGTAGGCTACTGGTTTTATAGAGTTTCCAGCGAATACACGCGCGATCTCGCAAACGGATGTGCCTTTTAATGTCATTGCAAAACCACCTTGGTTGGGCTGGTTTAATTGTTTTTGTCCTGACTCTTACGCATTTCTCATACATATTTCTTATATTGTTATGAAAACAGTCAATTTGGGTGTCAGCATCTGTAGAGCGATATATTGGTCGCAATGACTGAGTTTAGTTGTCAGTTAATGGTAGTCAATATTTTTAAAGTCCCTATATCTAATGGTAATGTCATTAAAGTCAATGCTAATAATAAAAGTACAACAAATTAAATCGTGTCTGGAAAAAGCAGGTACAAAAATTTGGTCATAGAGAAGAATTACATCTAAAAGGGTATCAGATGAATTTGTTAAGTGTGTACTTTTTACTACGCGTAGGCCTACTGAAACCATTTCCTCTGGCAGATGATTCTCTGTTAGCAGATTGATATTTAAGTTCTCTGTTATGATGACATCAGAGTAAGAAAGAGAGACCCTAGTGAAATCAGCATATTCAATGTTTCGGTTTGGTCTATACACAGCTCCTACTAAAACTTTCGTATGTTGCTCTCTACGCATGGCTTCTTTAAATAAGTATTTGCCGGATCAAAACTTATTGTATTCAGTGAATTTTAAAGTGTTCTTTTATAAGCGAGTACACTCTGTACACTTAGTGTCGACAATCAAAAATTACGCGTCACGGCACATCATCCTGCTCGCTTTGATAAATAACTGTAAAAGGTCTTCCTCATTTCCTGTAACTTTTTTACACGACATTTCAAGGCGCGAGCCATCGTCGAGCAAAGCGAGCAGGGGGCGAAGCCGCCTTCTCTTATATAAGACTTTTGGTCCTGACTGGGTCATTGATTTATTGAATGTTTTCAGATTTTTCCTGGAAATCTCGACATTTTTAGACCCGGTACTTTAAAAAAGTACAAATGAGTCTATTAAGATTGTAAAAAAAAAATGTGCGTAACAGGCAGAAGGAGGCGTTGCAAACCCCATAATTTAGTATATATATTCTTGATCAGCATCAACAGCCGAGTCGATATAGCCATGTCCGTCTGTCCCTTTTTGTGCCATAAGAGCTAGAGACACCAAATTTGGCATGTAGGTACATCTAAATCTCCCATTGATCAAGTTTGTTTTAGGTTTTTGCCACGCCCCTCTCCGCCTCCGAAAATTGAAATTCAAAATTGCAAAGTCGAATTACAAGAGCCCCTATCAAGCTAGCGCCTTGATTTTTGGTACATATAATATACACTATAGTCCAAGCCTGTCCTGAAATTTTTATTCCAATAAAGTATATAAATTCTTGATCAGGGCGACAAGCTGCGTCCGTCTGTCTTTCCGTATGAATCAAAGGATCTCAGAGATGGTAAGACCTATAGACACCAAATTTGGTATAACGACTTCTTATATTTGCACGCAGATCAAGTTTATTTCAAATTTTGCATGCCAAGCCCCCTTCGACCACAATTAGAAAAACACGAATAACTAAAGCAATGTTGCAGCTACAAAATTGAGATTTAAACACGGAAGATAGAAGAAATTATTCAATTCTTCAATTCAATGTGTTTGTTGTTGCTTGGTTTGCATATTCGTTTAGTGCATGTATAGATTCATATATACATACATGTGCATGGACGTGCGCGATGTGTTAGAGTGAGCTATCGCGCTCTCTCTCTCCTTCTTTCGAGTTATCTCTGTTAAGATGTTTACACCAGGCTTGCCAATTTGGCCTTTTTTTCGGACAGACCATCATTATCTTAAGAAATTTTTAAAATGAATTAAGAAGCTAAACCCAAAAACTGGCTTTGCAATTTGGGTGTATTTATAGTTACATTAATTTAGAAATTTTTTTCCTTTTTTCTACCTCTTTGCTTTATGCTGCGTTTTAATACATTTTTTAAATTCTATCCTATTTTAACGGTCAAATATTGGCAACGCTGGTTTATAAATGTATATTTATGATATACAAGAAGTGGGATGGTGTAGGTGGTAGAGGTGCCGAGTAGGCAGACAGGAGATCGTGGTGCAAATCCCAGTAACGGCGCGCCACTTGATAAACACAGAGGTCCCTAGCGTCTCTTCTTCTTCCTTTTGCCGGTAACATTGTTATTATTATTATTATGTGTGGGGGAGATAATTTACTGCGACCCAGTGTGTCTATTGCATCCTCTTCAGAGTTTATAACTCTCCCATCAGCCCTATTTCTTTTATGAAATCCATTATTTTTGTCGGGTTGAGGGCTACAATATCTTCTGGTTGGAGGGTATGGTTACCTAAAAACCTACATCTTCTCCTTGCTAAGGCGGTACATGTCGCTACTATATGTTCAGATATTTCGTCCTCGATATCACAGTATCGGCAAGTCCCGATGCTTACTATGCCTAGTTTGCATAAGTGGCTTCTCAGTCTACAGTGTCCTGCCAAAAGACCGGTCAGTATTCTAAGTCTGTTCGTCCGCATGACTATAAGTTGCTTGAATCTTTGCAGATTGTAGCTACCCAGGAGACTCTTTGCCTGTCGTAGGCCTTGAGTATCATTCCAGCGTAACTGGCGCAAATGCTTTTCTTCTTCTCTAAGAGATTTCCGTACTGTGTGGTTCCCAATGCCACAAAACGGTTCAGGTAGCTTTATCCGGACCTCCCGGACTACTTTTGATGTCAGTCTACTCTTGCTGATTGCCTTCAGTGCCGATTGACTATCCGATAGAATGGCTATGTCTCTATTCCCATAGTTGCGTGTTAGGTTTAAATCAGCACATCTTCCTATAGCGCACACTTCAGCCTTGAAGATGCTGGGGTGGGTACCTAAGGATTCAAAGTGGGATAACCGAGGACCAACAACTCCGGAGCCAGTGCCTTGATTAGTTAGGGATCCGTCAGTGTACCACTTAATTGTATGGTGATTCATGGGATGGACATCCTCAAGTGTTGTCCATTCCTTTTAACTGCTCAAGTTCACTCTGAAATTGCGATCGAATTTGTATTCGGCTGGCATTTCGTCCCTTGGTTGTATCAACAGGGGGAGTTCACTTGATAGAGCATCAGCGTCCCTCTGGCTGAGGATGCAGTTGTTGCCAACTCCCTGCATTGCCTTTCTTAGCAGGGCTGCTTTTCTTTGAAGCCCTATAAATGTGTGGAGCGGTGTAAACTCCAATAGGACTTCAGAGGCTGCTGTCGGACAAGTGCGCATTGCCTCTGTTATGCAAATGCAAGCCATTTTCTGCAGCTTATGCAGTTGTTTTTGGACGGTGGTGAGTTGCACTCTATCACCCCAGGCAATTGCTCCATATGTGAGCTTGGGCCTGACAACCATAAGGTATAGCCATCTTAATATCTTCGGTGATGTTCCCCATGATTTCCCGGCTATACTACGACATGTATAGGGTGCTCTAGAGAACTTTGCTATCGTATTTTTAACATGTGGGCCGAAGTTTAGTTTACTGTCAAAAGTAACTCCTAGGTATTTAACCTCCTTGCTAGTTGCTATTTCACTTCCTAGAAGCCTTATTTGCCTTAGTCTCTGCAGTTTATATCTTCTTGTAAAGGGGACGATGACTGTTTTAGTGGGATTAAGATTGAGGCCAACCTCATTACACCAGTCGCTCGTCATCTTGAGCCCTAACGGAATTATGTCGCAGAGTGTTTCTTCGAATTTACCCCGTGCAATGATTACAATGTCATCGGCATAGCCCTGGCATTGTATTCCTTTGCTGGCAAGTCTTCTGAGTAGCTCGTCTACTAACAGGCTCCATAATAGAGGAGATAGTACACCCCCTTGGGGACATCCCCTTGTGGTCGTAAGTGTAACAGTACTATCATGAACTGTTGCTCTGGCCTGTCTGGACTTTAGCAGAGAGGCAATCCATCTGCTTGTAGTAAGGTCCAGGCCTCTCCTAGATAGGGCAGCTTGGACAGCATCATGCGACGCATTGTCGAAGGCCCCTTCTATGTCTAGGAAGGCACACATCGCCACCTCCTTGTGGTCAACTGCCATGCGTAGGGTTCGATGCAGTTGGTAGAGGGCAGTATCTGTAGATCTTCCTGCCCTGTATGCATGCTGCGTTGGCTGCAGCGGCTCATGTCTTAGCACTGTGCTTCTTATTCTATAGTTCACTAGCTTTTCAATCGTTGTTAGCAAAAACGACGTTAAGCTTATGGGTCTGAAGGACTTGGAGTTGGTGATGTCTTTCTTCCCAGTCTTGGGGATGAAGACCACCCTAGCTCTGCTCCATGCGCTCGGAATATATCCTAGTGCTAGGCTACTTATCATCACCTTCCTAAGAATGGGGAGGAGTTTGGCCTTCCCTTGCTGTAGGAAGGGTGGTGATATACCGTCCAAGCCCGGTGACTTATAGGGCTGGAAAGTTTCAATTGCCCATTCTAGTCTTTCCAGCGTGATTATTGACTTGGTAATTGCCCAGTCATCAGACACTGGCCGTACTCGCTCTTCTGGTCTTCCTAAATTTGTTCCTTCCTGTATGGGGATACTCCCCGGGAAGTTAGTTTCAAATAGTAGCTCCAACTTATTTATGTTGCTACTAGTGTAGGTGTTATCCCCACGTTTGAGGGCCATATTTGCTTCTGGTGCCTTCTTTGACAGTGCCCTATATACCCGGGCACCCTCAGTCGTGTTTTCTATGTTTTCACAGAAGTCACGATAGTTCTTCCGTTTTGCCTTTCTGATCTCCTTGTTGTAGGTAGTCAGGCTTTCCCGGTATTTGTCCCATGTGCCGTCTCTCTTTGCCCTAGTAAAGAGTTGACGAGTGGTTTTCGAAGCCTCTCGAGGCTGTCGGACCACCAAGGGGCATCTTTTGCTTTGCGCTTCTTCCCTAGTGCGCAGCTCACCTCGTAAGCATTGATTATGCTATTGTTCACCGAGGCTATTACGCTTTCCAGATTTGGGGGATTTCTGGGTATGCCAGAAATTATCCCAGCCAAATTGCGTCCAAGCGTCGTTGAAAACTTACCCCGAGTTCGTCTTCCTGGATTGCGCGTTTGATTGCTACAGTCTGTATTAAGTTTTAGTTTATACAGAATAATCCCATGATCTGACATAGATTCTTCTGCCGACACGTGCCAGTCCCTAAGATGTATTTTAAGGGCCCGACTAAGTAGGTTGACGTCTAGGACTTCATCCCTAACCATGATTACAAATGTCGGAGTTGTTCCGACATTGCCAATTTCAAGATTATGAGTTAAAATAAATTCAAAATGACACTCACCCCTTTGGTTTGTATCCGTACTTCCCCATATCTCATGGTGCGCGTTGGCATCGAAACCGATGAGGAGCGGTAGCTTCTCCTTTTGGCAGTGTTCCATCAGTCTCATGATCTCTGGGGGTGGGTAGGGCCCGTCCCCTGCGAGGTAAGCAAATGCAACCACAATTGTATGGGCAATCGCCTGCATCATGATCGGCACGCTGTCTCTAGTGAGAAATTCTGAAAGGATGGTATAATTAATACATATCCTTACCATTATGCATGTTCTTGGTAGTGGGTCTCTTTGGTCCCAGATTACCTTAGAGTCGTCTGTGTACAGGCCCTTAATGCCATCGTTAACCCATGGCTCCTGTACAAGGGCTAGTCCAAGATGTTGTTGGGTGAATATTCTAGCTAGGACGGCCGAAGCCGCCTTCGCATGGTGAATATTCACCTGGGCTAACCCAGTGCTGATGGCTTGTGCCATCATATCAGTGGCTCTAGCGGCCAAGGCGACTCGGGCCTGGATGCCCCCGAGTCGCTGCATAGCGTGACGTCCGCTTCCTCCTGGCTGACGTCTAGCAGCTCTTCCGCAAGTTCTTGCGACGACATAGGCGTCTCGTGGTCCATCACTCCCTCCCCATTGGGTTTATCGTGCAGTCGAGCAGTTCCTCATCCTCGGCCAGATCCTCTGGCAAAAGGTGGGGACCTATCCCACACGGGATAGCTTCAGTGGCGGGTTGGGAGGATGCTGCTGCAGGGGCAGATGACTCGCTCGGCTCTCGAGACAGTTCGTCTATGCCTATGACGAGCAGTGCTCCGCCTCCTTCGTTTCTTCTGGAAACCACTCTCCAGGCCTTTGTCTCCAACTTGTTCTGGTTGCCCAGAATCAACAGCAAGTTATCAGAGGTTTGATCTGCGCTCCTTAGGCAGAAGATTGTCATGGTGTGGGGCGACGGTATATTGTTCCCATCCGGATATCAAGGGGCACACCCTTCCATGAGCTAAGTCTCGGCGCGACTGCTACCAGCCAGTCCGCCGAGTCCTCGTCCACACAATCAATCACTAGGCCGACCCGGAAATATATTCCTGAGAACGCCACCGCTGTGCTCCATCCCGTCACAGATATCTCATCCATGATTGCCTCCTCAATCATTGCGTATGATACGAAAGGCTCGGTGGGTGCTGAGGAGGAGGATTCCATAGCTACCGCTGCTGCCGTAGACGTGCTTGGCCGCACGTCCAGCGTCTCAGGCGTCACAGGCTCCACCGCCTGTGATGCTCCTGTGGCTGGTGTTGATGCACAGAGACGTTTTTGCGTGCCCGTGGGAGGAGTCAGCGTACTGCTGGACCTCTTCGAGCAGGTGTAGCCGTTTGAGCTGCTGGTCGCGGCTCCTTCGCCTTTGCTAAGGCCTCCAGGGGCGGCAAGCCTTGGCTCAGATACCTCAGGTACCATTTGACCTTAGAGCCGCACAGGTTGCGCCTATTTGGGTCGTCCAGCCCACCTGGTTGCCCCCTGGATGGTAGTAGCGCATCCTTTTTATTTTGGCGCTGCTGCCCTTGGCGCCTGTCAGCGGTCAGCATGGGGCGCATCGGTCGGGATGGTCCGGCCGTGCTCCCATGCGAACTTGCCGCGGCGTTACTCTGACGCGGGTATGACCGCGCCAACTGTCGACCATTATTATGGCATTGATTTCCTCTTGGAGCACTTCTGCTTGCTGCCTGGTTGCGTGGAGGATGGTCTACCACACTTGGCCGCACTCTATCGAGATCCCAATCTTCAAACTGTCTTGCGACACTCGACGCTGGGAAATCCTGCGGAAATTTAATATTTTTGTTCGTCTTCATTCTTTTTGGTCCCACGAGAAGCGATACAAGGAACGGTCCACCCGAGCAGAGGCTCGCATGACCGGGTAAGGCTGGATAGAACAGGCGGTCGCCACTTGCCTGAGCCTTCCGTTCGCGACTGATCTATTTTTAGACCCGGGCCCCCAGCCAAGCTGACTCTCGGCACGGTCCGAATGACACCCTTAGTCCGGCCCGGGGTGAGATGTAGGATGGGATGGAGGTAGGTAAGTGTGAGGGATATTGGGAAGGTGTGAGGCAGTTGTTGAAAGGCGGCAACACAAACACCTTGTCGATATGATGATCGGTATCATATCCGCTGTTTGTCCGGGGCTGTCTATTCACGAGGAATCTCGCTATTCAGCAGCTAACCTTCTTGAGAACAAAAGGGCCGTTCGCCATCCGCAACCTGCGACCCGCCTGGTGGCCTCAGCTCAGCCCCCTCCAAACCATCTCACAAGTTCTTCGGACCAACCAACCGTAACATTGTTAGCTGAATAGCTTCCGTATTTATCATTCGATTGGAATGAAATTTTCTGGACAGGTTTGGACCATAGCGTATACTATATGCACCAACAATCAAATCGCTAACATTAAAGAGGCTTCTTTTATTCTACTTCGAAATTTTGTATTTCAATTTCCGGAGGCGGATAGGGGCGTGGCAAAAAACTAAAACAAACTTAATCAATGGGAGATATAGATGATCGTACATGCCAAATTTGGTGTCTCTAGCTCTTATAGTCTCTGAGATCTAGGCGACAAAAAAAGGGGCAGACAGACAGACATACAGACAGACGGACAGACAGACAGACAGACAGACAGACAGACAGACAGACAGACAAACAGACAGACAGACAGACAGACAGACAGACGGACATGGCTATATCGACTGCGTGCAGCAATAAGACGGACCTGTACCAAGTTTCATCAAGATAGCTTAAAAACTGAGAGACTAGTTTGCATAGAAACAGACGGACACACGGACAGACGGACAGACAGTCAGACGGATAGACAGACGGACATGGCTATATCGACTCAGCTCGTCACCCTGATGAAGAATATATATACTTTATGGGGTCTGTGAGGCTTCCTTCAATGCATTACACATTTCGTGACAAAATTATAATACCCTCTGCAAGGGTATAATGATGTTAACACTCTTGTTAGGACCAAGACTTTTAAAGTTCCATAGGACCAAAGGACCAATTGTCCTTAAAACGTAATTTTCGTCCTTGCATGGGTAATTTTATAAATTGACTCTGGTAAGAACGATCTCAAAAAAATCTTTAAAATCAACGCTATTGAAAAACCTGAAATTATTTAAGAAATGTTCGAAATATGGAAGTTGGAATTAAAAAATTTTTTGATTATATTTTATTGATGTTTTGATTTACATTTGTTGTGTACAAATTTCTCTTCTGCAACAGCAAATGCAAAACATGCTTTGTAAACATGTTCTACATTGAATTGTACAGTAGGCCGGAGCGAAAAACAATTTTTTTTTCCAATTTCTTGGGTGCGGAATCGTTAACCCGCTATTAAATAATGTGTGCAAAAAATCAGATTTTTTGGAGCCCATCCTGAGGTGGCGCACCGACGTTCTTTTTTGAAAAATCAACCACAAATTTTAAAATATGGGGAAAAATATGATACTAAAAGAAAACATGATCGTTTTCCACGTAATGCATATTTTTTGTACATTGCCCTAACATTTGTATTTATAAAACTGTATCAACTATTAAGATCGGTGCAAAAATATAGGAGCTAGAATTTTTTTTATGGATAGGAAATTGCGTAACACCCGTCAAGATTGCTCAAAATTGGGATTGTCTTTAATGCATATATAGATTTATTTTTGAATTTATATGTTTATTTAGATCGAAGTTAATGTGCTACTCATGGATGTTACAAGACTCATGTATAATTAAGTAGAAGAAAATTTGAGTGGCGACCTTTACTTCCACATGGTTTTTTACTGTCGGGCCCTCCCGACTGAATGCTATATTTTCAAATACTTAAGTATGTAGGTTCTTTTGTTCGTTACAATTCTGTGAAGAAAAAGCAATGCTCTAAAGTCTGTCCACAATTGTAGGCTCAGGTCAAAAATTTTGTTGGCATGCACTGAGATACGGTCATGGCGTCCAAGATTAAATGCATACCTGTCTATTGCATTAAACGCTATTTTAAGTTTATTATTATCTCTTGCGTTAGAGTGTCCAAATGCTTCAACGCCATAAAAAAAATGGGTATCAGGTACACTTTTGCTATAAGCAGCTTTATCTGTGGTGGAAAAAAGCAAAAGCAATTTTGAGTGCCAATTTTGTGTTTAGTGGGCCAACGTCCATAAGAAAAAAATACTTTGATTCACTTTGCAAAAAAAAATTTCGATTTAGTAAACTAGTGTTATCGAAGCCTTCCGCATCCGACTTTATATCTAAGATACTATCTATCACATCACAGGAACGAACACACATGAAACTAAAACTATTATCACAGTGGGATTCCGAATTTAGGTACACGTTAGTAGTAACTTCAGGTACTTTTGGATGAATAAAAAACAATTTCATGTAGGCTACTGGTTTTATAGAGTTTCCAG
This sequence comes from Drosophila neotestacea, assembly GCA_035044365.1. Classification (NCBI taxonomy): domain Eukaryota; kingdom Metazoa; phylum Arthropoda; class Insecta; order Diptera; family Drosophilidae; genus Drosophila; species Drosophila neotestacea. Next base: position 61,898 of record JAWNMD010000034.1, read on the forward strand.
CGAATACACGCGCGATCTCGCAAACGGATGTGCCTTTTAATGTCATTGCAAAACCACCTTGGTTGGGCTGGTTTAATTGTTTTTGTCCTGACTCTTACGCATTTCTCATACATATTTCTTATATTGTTATGAAAACAGTCAATTTGGGTGTCAGCATCTGTAGAGCGATATATTGGTCGCAATGACTGAGTTTAGTTGTCAGTTAATGGTAGTCAATATTTTTAAAGTCCCTATATCTAATGGTAATGTCATTAAAGTCAATGCTAATAATAAAAGTACAACAAATTAAATCGTGTCTGGAAAAAGCAGGTACAAAAATTTGGTCATAGAGAAGAATTACATCTAAAAGGGTATCAGATGAATTTGTTAAGTGTGTACTTTTTACTCCGCGTAGGCCTACTGAAACCATTTCCTCTGGCAGATGATTCTCTGTTAGCAGATTGATATTTAAGTTCTCTGTTATGATGACATCAGAGTAAGAAAGAGAGACCCTAGTGAAATCAGCATATTCAATGTTTCGGTTTGGTCTATACACAGCTCCTACTAAAACTTTCGTATGTTGCTCTCTACGCATGGCTTCTTTAAATAAGTATTTGCCGGATCAAAACTTATTGTATTCAGTGAATTTTAAAGTGTTCTTTTATAAGCGAGTACACTCTGTACACTTAGTGTCGACAATCAAAAATTACGCGTCACGGCACATCATCCTGCTCGCTTTGATAAATAACTGTAAAAGGTCTTCCTCATTTCCTGTAACTTTTTTACACGACATTTCAAGGCGCGAGCCATCGTCGAGCAAAGCGAGCAGGGGGCGAAGCCGCCTTCTCTTATATAAGACTTTTGGTCCTGACTGGGTCATTGATTTATTGAATGTTTTCAGATTTTTCCTGGAAATCTCGACATTTTTAGACCCGGTACTTTAAAAAAGTACAAATGAGTCTATTAAGATTGTAAAAAAAAAATGTGCGTAACAGGCAGAAGGAGGCGTTGCAGACCCCATAATTTAGTATATATATTCTTGATCAGCATCAACAGCCGAGTCGATATAGCCATGTCCGTCTGTCCCTTTTTGTGTCATAAGAGCTAGAGACACCAAATTTGGCATGTAAGTACATCTAAATCTCCCATTGATCAAGTTTGTTTTAGGTTTTTGCCACGCCCCTCTCCGCCTCCGAAAATTGAAATTCAAAATTGCAAAGTCGAATTACAAGAGCCCCTATAAAGCTAGCGCCTTGATTTTTGGTACATATAATATACACTATAGTCCAAACCTGTCCTGAAATTTTTATTCCAATAAAGTATATAAATTCTTGATCAGGGCGACAAGCTGCGTCCGTCTGTCTGTCCGTATAAATCAAAGGATCTCAGAGATGGTAAGACCTAAAGACACCAAATTAAATGGTATAACGACTTCTTATATTTGCACGCAGATTAAGTTTATTTCAAATTTTGCATGCCAAGCCCCCTTCGACCACAATTAGAAAAACACGAATAACTAAAGCAATGTTGCAGCTACAGAATTGAGATTTAAACACGGAAGATAGAAGAAATTATTAAATTCTTCAATTCAATGTGTTTGTTGTTGCTTGGTTTGCTTATTCATTTAGTGCATGTATAGATTCATAAATACATACATGTGCATGGACGTGCGCGATGTGTTAGAGTGAGCTATCGCGCTCTCTCTCTTCTTATTTCGAGTTATCTCTGTTAAGATGTTTACACCAGGCTTGCGAATTTGGCCTATTTTCGGACAGATCATCCTTATCTTAAGAACTTTTTAAAATGTATTAAGAAGCTTAACCCAAAAACTGGCTTTGCAATTTGGGTGTATTTATAGTTACATTAATTTAGAAATTTTTTTCCTTTTTTCTACCTCTTTGCTTTATGCTGCGTTTTAATACATTTTTTAAATTCTATCCTATTTTAACGGTCAAATATTGGTAACGCTGGTTTACAAATGCATATTTATAATATACAAGAAGTGGAATGGTGTAGGTGGTAGAGGTGCCGAGTAGGCAGACAGGAGATCGTGGTTCAAATCCCAGTAACGGCGCGCTTAAATCCTTTGATTTATTTTTTAATTTTTTTGTATGCATTAAAAAATAGTTTTTTAAGTTTTTATTTAGTTAGTTTGAAAATAACATGCTTATTGTAGCCAAGTCTTTCAAAAATTGTTCCGGAGACAGCACAAATACAAAACACAAATATAATTTGACGAAAATTTGAGTGGCGTTCTCTACTACCACAGGGTATTCTACTGTCGGGCTCTCCCGACTGAATGGTAAATTTTTTTTACAGTTTAAAATTTAAAACAGCGGGCAGAGGGAATTCATGTATTATTATAATGTTATATTAAGCCCCTAGCTTTTTTATTTCTAAATTCATTCAATCTTTTTCAGATTTAAAAATAGAACCAATTTATGGGATCATTTAATAGGATCGGCCACTGGATTTTTCTTAACCCAAAAAGGCTATGATATGGTCCATCAGCTATACGAAGAACATTCGGGAGAATTCGATGGAGCACGGCATATTATAGAAAAATCTCTTCGCAACATCAAAGAAGAAACTAAATGGAGTGAAGAAAATCTTCCGGTTATCGAAACATGGCTAGATAATTTTTTATCTAATATATAAATACTCTTATTTATTCAACAAAAAAAAAAAAAAACACAATAAACAATTTGTTATATTCATATAATGCAAGATATGACGGACCACGTTTAAGTTTCCAGGCTAGATGCTAGAGCAAAGAGGAGAGCGCACGCGTTTGTAACGGCTCTGGCTCGTCAGGAAATGGGGTGGTATCTTTGCTGCTCCTCTTAAATTGTCGTTTACATAGCTATTCTTATTAAATGAGCATGCGAGAAAAGTTAAAGGAGAAAGCAAACTCACTGAATATACAAATATGGGTACTTAACAGCTTGTATTATTGTTATTATTATAAAAGTAAGGCGAGCTAGTACATATTTACATTTGTTTCTTATAGGTATAGCATATGTACATACATTTGTTTAGATTGTGTGGTATGTATGTTTTAGATGTCTTAAGGAAGAGTATAATTTGATTCATGCTGTCTGGTTTACTGTTATTGAAAATGCTTTGTTTATAGTGTTCAGTGCGGGGCATGTATTTAGTAGGTGCTCTATTGTAATTCTGCTGTTGCTGTTGCATAGTGGACAGAATAGTGGTAGGGGGGTGTTAAGGTAGTGTTGGTGTGTGAGTTTGATGTGGCCTAGGCGAGGTCTTACTATTTTGATTTGGTCAAGTCTGTTTGGTTTGTCCTGTGGTGAATTCAGGTAGTACCCGATGTGTATATTGTTAGGGTCTATGGTTTTGTACCACTGCATGCAGTGCGTAAGGTTTTGTTTCGTCTAGTTGTGAATGTCTGTTATAGGTAGCTGTTTATATCTGTTGAGTTTGTATTTGGGGTGAAGGCAAGTGGCATTTTGTGGGTTAATTTAGCTGCTTGGTCAGCAAATTCACTCCCTGTTATTCCTGAATGCCCTGGTATCCACATAATTTTAATGGTAAAAGGTGTTGTTGTTAGTGTTTTTTATTAGACCCAGTACTTTAAAAAAGTACAAGTGGGTCTATTAAGTTTGTCCAAAAAAAAATGTACGTAACAGGCAGAAGGAGTCGTGGCAGACCCCATAAAGTATATATATTCTTGATCAGCATCAACAGCCGAGTCGATATAGCCATGTCCGTCGGTCTTCCGGTCCGTCTGTCTGTCTGTCCCTTTTTGTGTCGCCTAGATCTCAGAGACTATAAGAGCTAGAGACACCAAATTTGGCATGTACGATCATCTATGTCTCCCATTGATCAAGTTTGTTTTAGATTTTTGCCACGCCCCCTTTCGGCCCTGGAAATTGAAATACAAAATTTCGAATTACAAGAGCACCTTCAATGCTAGCGCCTGATTTTAGTTACATATAATATAAACTATGGTCCAAACCTGTCCAGAAAATTTCATTCCAATCGGATAATAAACGCGAAAGTTATTCAAAAGGAAGAGAAAGAGACGATAGCGACCTCTGTGTTTATAAACTTATTTTCGTAGTGGCGCCATCTATTGAATGGTACGCAACATTGATAAGCAGTCTATAATGAACGGTTTGCACTCAAATAGTACTGGGTCTCGTACTGTCGAGCATGCTCTACTGTAGCTTAATGCATTTTTGCGTCTATTGCTGATAGGGCGTTGAAGCAGATAATTAATCTACCTCTCATATTTTTGCAGTGTTCTATGGCTTATTGAATTGCTATCGTTTCGGCGGTAAGTACTGAGGAGTGGGGGTGCCGTATATTAGAACGATTGTTTCCGTTGTAATGGCATACGATATTGTGTCATTTAATTTTGATTCATCTGTGTATATAAATGTATAATTTTTTTTTGATTGTCTTTAATGTGTTGGTATAGTTTTTGATAGGTTTGGGGGAGGTTATGGGTTTTTTTTATGTATTCGGAGTGTGGTGTCGATAAGGTTGGTTGTGTGGTGGTTTGTGTTTAAAGAGTTTTTGAGGCTTGTATGGTATGGCGAGATCCCTACATATATTTACTGTGTGATCAATTACGGATATATGTTTTTTTTTTTTTTTTGATTTTGTGGCTTTTAATGAATTTGTGGATTGGGGAATCTTTTGAGTCTATGGGGTTTTTGGAGAGTTTGGCTGATTGCAGATCGCGTTTTTTTGTTCTATTGAAGGGATATTGGCTTCGTGGAGTAGGTTTGCTATGGGGGTGGATCGAAAGGCTCCTAAAGCGAGTCTAATAGCAGCGTTGTAGAGAGTTTTTAATTTGTTTAAGGTACTCTATGGTGAGTGACCATATAGGAATAACCCGCATTCTATTTTGGCTATGACGGTTGCTTTTGCGATGTTCAGGAGTGTAAGTGTGCTGCACTTAAATTTGTGGTAGGCCAGGCATTTAATTATGTTTGATTTTGAGTAAAGTGCAGGGAGGAGGGATTTTATATATGTGTTCCATTTATTTGCTGTTAATAGTTATCCCTTGTATGGTTGGCAAAATCCTCAACTGAACCCTCCACGAGGGTGCCGACTGGAAATAACTTATTCTATATGGTTCAATATGAACTGGGGTTAGCTAAGACACTTGTCTTCTGTATGAGCCCTGGCTCTTCTATAGCCTTAGCGCATTCTTAAAGGCTCTTGTCATGGTCTGAGTTGAAAGGGCTAGACTTAAGGTGTCATGCGACCCGTGCCGATAGTCAGCTTGGCTGGGGGCCCTTTTCAAAAAATAGCCCAGTCGCGAACGGAGCGGCCGGATACCTTGGCGCCCTCCGGTCGTGCTTAGCCTTACCTGCACAACGCCGATCTCTGTGCAGGCGGACTTTCCCTTTCTCCGCCACTCGTGGGTCCAAATTATTAATTCGAATACAAATAAAACAAATACAAACAAAAATATAAAAAATAACAACAAAAATATGAAAATACAAAAAAATAATAAAAATACACAAGAGCCCAGCTCACTAATAAATAATAAGTCGGGGATCTCAGATCCCTCAATTTCGGCATCGGCAGGGAATATAAACTCTGGCCCTTGCTCCCTAAAATAGGAGATGGCCACCAAGCCAGCCTGTTCTTCCCTAAAGCAGGAGACGGTCCCCATGCCATCCTGCGCTGAAGAAGTGGTCGCTGGTCCAAGTAAACCTGCATTCCATCCAGGCCTTGGGGTAGAAGGTACCTTCCTTTCTCCCGCTGACAACCAGAGGAAACAGCAGAGCACTTCAAGTGCGGCTGGGTCCTCGTCTGGTGCCGAGGTTGAGGGGAAGAAACCTACAGCCAGCCTCACGCGAAAATTCTCATATGCCGAGAGGAGGAGTGCCGGCCATATTCTGGAGCGACAGAATGCGCTCTCAAACACTAAGCCATCGGAGGACTGGCTGAAGAAAGTAGAGTGGGCGAGAGGCGTGCTCCCCTCCTACCAAAGTAGGCCGCCGAGAGCTCAGGCACAGCCAAAGAGGCAACGGTCACAGGAGACTCCTGGTCCGTCTGCCAAAAAGGTCCGATTTCAGGCGGGGAGATCCTTCGCTCAAATTGCTAAGGAGAGGATCCTAAAAGGGGTCTATGGTAAGAGCAGTGAGAGCGGTAGGATCCCCCGTAACCAGTGGAAGTGGGTGGAGGCAGCGCTAGCAATCCGATGCTTCGAGCTGCTGGAGGACGAGCCCGGCCCACCCCCCTCCTGCAAAGATGTTGGTTGGTACCAGGGCAACATCAAGGTGGTAGCCTGCGACGACGAAAAGTCGGCAGAGCTGTACAAGATGGCGGTGTCCAAAGCCGGTAAGGTCTATCCCGGAGCCGATCTGGTGGCGGTCGACTGGTGCGACGTACCAGGCCAAGGGCACGGATCTGGATACCGGCCTCAATAAAGGAACCGGAGAGAATCCTGAAGATGCTCCAAAGGTGCAACCCCAGTCTTCCGACACCAGACTGGAAGGTGGTCAAGGTGGAGGAAATGCAAGGTGCTGTAAACCAGGCAGTAGTCATCCTCAATAAAAAGTCGCTTGCCCCAATCGAGGCAGCCGGAGGAGAGCTGAACTTTGGGTTCAGCTCGGTTTACATAAAGGTGTATAAGTCGGATGCGGCCACGGAGGAGTGTCCCGACAGCAATCCAGCTGCCGAGGACATCTCCTCGGAGATGGAAGCTCCTGACCACCCAGAACTAGAGGGGTACGCGAACAGACGCGTCCACCATCACGCGAGACCTCAAGGCGCTCTGCAGGCTTGCAGAACTAGAGGCAACTTCATCCGACGATGAGGACGCAAACAGGACAGTGGTGGAGGTCAATTCTTCAGATGTCGATAAGACTTCTGCAGATCAACCTCCACCACTGTAAGGTAGCATCTGCTGCCCTTTTGCTCCGCCTGGCTGGAGGCGGAGCTGACATAGTCCTAATACAGGAGCCTTGGCTGGTGGGTGGCAAGGTTTCTGGACTTGGGACCCAAGATTTCAAGCTAATAGTGCCTGAAACACAAGGTAAAATTAGAACCTGCATTTTAGCAAGAAAGCACTTTTGTATTTTCTTGCTCCATAATTTCAGCAATGAAGATAACACCGCGGCAAGCCTGGAGCTCCAGCAAACTCCGGTAAGGCTGCTCTCAAGCTACATGGCTTACGACCATGCAGACCCTCCAGATGAGAAGGTGAGGAGCCTCATAAAGGACTGTGAAAATAAGCAAATTGGTCTCGTTGTCGGGTGTGACGCCAACGCTCACCCCACCCAGTGGGGTAGTACCAACACAAATGTAAGGGGTGAGTCTTTATTAGATTACATTCTTAGCACGGATCAGCTTATCTGCAATAAAGGTAACGATCCTACTTCCATAATTAAGAATAGGAAGGAGGTCATAGACTTGACCCCTGCCTCCCATATTATCTTTGAATCTATTCAAGAGTGGAAAGTATCCACGGAACATTCTTTCTCTGACCATAAATATATCGAATTCGTCTTAAATATGCATCGCCCCGAACCAAAAAAGTTTACTAACGCCAGGAAAACAAACTGGCCGAATTATCATAGGTTACTTTCAGTAGCCATCCCTGAATACCCTCCAGAGGGTCCTCACACAATAGGAAATCTCATGTCCCTTGTCAATTCTTTCACTGAGGCATGTAACTCTGCAAGCAAAGCGGCATGTTCAGTAAGTATGCCAAAATTAAAGAAAAAAACACCCTGGTGGTCATCCGATCTAAATGCTCTTTGCAAGAATAGTAGAGCCCTTTTCAACAAAGCCAAGTTCCTCGACTCTGAGCAATCTTGGTCTGACTATAAAAATAGCCTCGCAATCTATAAAAAAGCCACAAGGAGAGCCAAACGAATATCATGGCACACTTTCTGCTCGGATATCGAATCATCCTCCGAAGCGGCCAGATTGAGAAAAATACTCTCGAAAACTAACCCAACCTTAGGGTATATCAAAAAAGCAGATAAGTCTTGGACTACATCGAGCGAGGAGTCGCTTGACGCTCTTCTCTCCATGCACTTTCCAGGATGTAGTAATCAAGATAGGTTATCAAATCTACCTTTGGGTGAGGTAGCCATAAACCTATCCCTTCTCAGCAGAAGTAATATCAACTGGGCGATAAATAGCTTTCAGCCGCACAAGTCGCCTGGTCCAGATGATATCACTACTGCTAAACTAATCCACGCTGGACCAATAGCCACAAACTGGTTACGAAAGATCATCACTGAAATCCTCAAGAAAGGATACATCCCTGACACATGGAGGGCCTCAAAAGTTGTCTTTATTCCAAAAGCCGGTAAGGCATCCCACACTGCACCGAAGGACTTTAGACCAATAAGTCTATCCTCTTTCATGCTAAAAACCTTTGAACGGCTCCTGGCCCTGCATCTAAGGACCAGTATCCCGTCAACACTCCTCTCCAACAGTCAACACGCGTACAGGAGGGGTAGATCCACGCAGACAGCCCTTCACTCTGTTGTCTCCGCCGTAGAAAAATCACTTTGGCATAAGAAATATGCCACCATAGCCTTTTTAGACATAGAGGGGGCTTTCAACAATGTTACTCCGGAAGCCATCACCGGCGCGCTGATGGGTCTGTGGGTCGATAGCCGTCTAGTGGGATTGATAAATCAGTTGCTTGCAAGCAGGGTTATATCATCCACACTTGGTTCATCCACTCTTATCAGACACATCAGCAGGGGAACTCCCCAAGGGGGGGTTTTGTCTCCTCTCCTATGGAACATAGTAGTAAATGAGCTACTCTGTGACATAGAGGGGGGAGGATGCCAGGTGATTGCCTACGCAGATGACGTTGCCATAATATTCACGGGTAAATACCCCCAGACGCTTTGCGATCTGATGACAGCCAAACTTAAAAAGTTGGTCACCTGGGCTGAAAGAAGTGGCTTGGGGATAAACCCCGACAAAACTGAATTGGTCCTCTTCTCTAGGAAATACAAGATCCCACAACTAAGGCCCCCAAAACTAAAGGAGACTAACCTCTCCTTCAGCGAAAGCGCGAGATACCTAGGTCTAGTCTTGGACAAAAAACTGGACTGGAACCTAAATATCCAAGAGCGAAGCAGGAAAGCAATAGTAGCTCTCTACACTTGTAGGAAAGCTATAGGACTTAAGTGGGGCATGTCCCCTTATATCGTACACTGGCTATACACAGCGGTAGTCAGACCGATCCTTCTATATGGGATTCTAGTATGGTGGCCAGCCCTCTCAAGACAGACCACAAATAATAAAATAAATAAAATTCAGAGGATGGCTGAACTCTGCATTACAGGAGCTCTCCGCTCAACTCCAAGCGATGCACTCGATGCCATCCTCAATATTAGGACACTGAAACAAGAAAGCGTGGAGCGCGAAATTATGACAGCAATTCGCTTAAGGGACTCAGGATACTGGGTTTCTAAGCCCTACGGGCACTCTGCAATTCTAAATAGCAGCAGACATGTCCCCACAAAGACTGACTACTGTATGCCAAACGAGCACACAGAGACACCCTTTACAGTACTCATACCAAAAAGGGAAGAATGGGAAAATGATACTCCAGGCTACGCCGGAGCCTTAAATTTCTATACGGACGGATCTAAGCTAGACAGCAGAGTAGGTGGGGGAGTATACTCCCACGAACTGCACTTTAAATTATCGTTTAGGCTTCCTGATCACTGCAGTGTCTTCCAGGCGGAAGTACTAGCTATCAACGAAGCAATAAACAAACTGCGAGACTATCGTACTGAGGCTGCGGCCATAAATATATACAGCGATAGTGAAGCAGCCCTCAAATCTCTACTAGCCCTGACTACTAAGTCTAGTTCAGTCACCAATTGTCGCAAATCTCTAAACGAGATCGCGGAGCAATTCGACGTTAACCTTAAGGGTACCGGGACACCGAGATATCCAAGGCAACTGTATATCGGATGAACTCGCTAGGCGAGGCACGACTGATACCCTCCTTCCAGACAAGGAGGGAATCTGTATGCCCCTAGCTACTTGCAAGCTCATCCTCCAAACCCACTCAATCCACGTAGCCAACAGGCTCTGGGAAAATTCCATGACCAGCAGGATAGCAAAACAGACCTGGCCTAGTATAAGCAAATCCCGCTCTATCAAACTCTGCAAGCTGAGTAAAACGGATTGCTCGGCAGTAATCCGGGCCATTACGGGGCCCTGGATAATAGGCACTCATGCACGAAGGCTTAACGCCCCTTACAATGACTTCTGCAGAAGTTGTAGAGACGAGGAAGAGGAAGAATCTCCAGAGCACTTCTTCTGCTTCTGTCCGGCCTTAAGTAAAGTAAGGCATACATTTCTGGGAAATGACTTCATCACCAATTTAGGGGAACTAGCACTGTTTAGTCCGAGGAAAATAAGCAAGTTTATCCAGTCGACGGGCTGGACCCATTAGTAGTTTGAAATTTTGAACTTTGAATTTGAAATGTAGTAATTCCCCTCGAGTATGGGCAATCCTTTAGGGAGCGATCCATGGTATCACAACGGGCCCAAATGTGGCCTATGTGTGTCGAATACATCGACAGCCATTACAACCTCACCTAACCTAACCTAACCTATCCCTTGTATCATTAGACATTCTTCGTTCCTGATTTGAGTATTGCTTCAGTTAATAGTGCTTATGCAATTGTGTTTATTGAATATGTGTAGGTGTTGGCATTTTAAAAGGGACAGTGAGGCACCTAAGTAGAGGCCCCAATTCGAAATTTCGTTGAGAAGGCTGTCTAGGCTGTAATTTTGACTTTTGTTGCAATTAATAATAAGAAAAAATGCAGTAAGCTACAGTGGAGCAAGCTCGATAGTAGGAGACCCAGTACTTTTTGAGTGCAAAGCGTTCACTATAGATTGTTCTTCAATGTTGCGAACCATACAATAGATGGCGCCACTACAAAGATAAGTTAATAAAAACAGGGGTTGCTAGCTTCTCTTCTTCTTCCGTTTGCCCGTAACATTGTTAGTTGAATAGCTTCCGCTCTTATCATCCGATTTAAATGAAGTTCCTGCACAGGTTTGGACCATAGTGCATATTATATGTACCAAAAATCAAGTCGCTAGCATTAAAGGGGCTCTTGTAATTCGACTTCAAAATTTTGTATTTCATTTTCCGGGGGCGGAGGAGGGTGTGTCAAATTTGGTGTCTCTAGCTCTTATAGTCTCTGAGATCGATGTGTTCATATTTTCGAAATTTCGAACTGCCGTATACTATTCGTTTAATGTCCTATCCGAATAAAACTTTCAGGACAGAATTGGACTATAGAGTTTATCATGTGTTCCAAAAATCATATCGCTAGCATTAAAGATGTTTTCGTAATTCGACTTTGAAATTTTGTTTCAAATTTTTGGGGGCGGAGGGGGGCGTGGCAATATTCTAGAACAAACTTGATCAATGCAAGATAAAGATGAACGTCCATGCCAAATTTGGTGTCTCTTGCTTTTACAGTCTCTGAGACAGACAGACAGACGGATATGGCTATATCGACTCGGCTGTTGATGCTGATCATTTTTTTTTTTTTTTTAAACTTAATAGACCCATTTGTACTTTTTTAAAGTACTGGGTCTAAAAAGTCGTCGGCGTATGCATTGAAGTTTATGTTTTTGTGTAGAGTGATGATGATAGTTTGTTATAGGCTATGAGGAATAGGATTACGGATATGGGAGAGCCTTGAGGAATACCGTTGGATAGTGGAAGCATATTTCAAATTTGCAGACCAACACGGACAATTATTTTTCTGCTGAGCATGTAATTTTTTACCTTGCTGATTATTTTGGGTCCGATATTCCATTCTTGAAGTTGGTCGACTATGGTACGCACACCTACTCGATCAAAGGCTTTTGAGATCACAAGACTAATGAGTGAGGTGTGCTTGCGTGACATCATTATAAAGTAGTTTACGTAGAGTAGACCATCGAAGCTTTTTCAAAGCCAAATTGGTTTGGGTTTAGTAGGTTGTTGTGGGTGACAAACCACCATAGTCTTTTGGCTATTATTTTGTATGGGGTTTTTGCGAGCCAGCAAGTCAGGGAAATCGGTTTGTATGAGGTTAGATCTGTTTTGCGGATATTTGGTTTTGGTTTTGGTGTAATAAGGCTGTTTCTATAGGATTGGGGTATATAGTTGTTTAGGATTTGGTTGAATAGGTTGGTGCTTCTGTTTTTCGTTGTATGACAGCTTGTAACTTAGTGAATTTTATACCGATTTAAATTTTTTAGCTGATTTAGAAAGAAGAAGAATAGATATTTCGATTGGTGTATTTGACCAAATTTGTACACAGTGTAATGTACGCGGCTGGAATGCGCGAACTTAAGGCGGTAAACGCACATATCCTCAAATTCATCGAGGATGTTAACGACCTCTCTATCTGGGCCATTTTTCTCTTTATTGGAATGTTGAATTAAACTGTGCAACAATTTTTAGCGTTTTTTCTGGTCCTCGGTGGTCTTACATTTCGAATTTTTTCAAAAAATTACCAAAATTTTTTTTAATTTTCCTTGAATTTTAAAGTCAAAATCATTTTCTTATTTAAAAATATATATTTGCTAAACTATCGATTTAAATTAAAAACATTATAAAAGATTAGTAGGTACATTCATTATCTTTTGAAATCTGTAAAGACTTTTAAGATTGGTTACGCCGTTCTCGAGATATGATGTAAAATGTAAGAGGAGAAAAAAAAAATCTCTAGAAAAAGCCGCTAAACCTTAAAAATTTTTTTTAAAAAACTACCCCCAGGAAAAGTTTTGAAATGGATTTTCGGTATCAGTGGGCCCATATGTATCAGAAAATGTGATTTTTTTCCCAGGAGGAGTTTTGGCTGTTGCATAGTGTTGTCGAATGACCTCTTAGCATGAGGGGGACTACGGGTACGGCATGCAGAAACCTAAGATAATAATTAAACACATTATAAAATGTTCATTTAAAAATATAGCGCAAGCTTACTTTGGCGCGCCAAAGTTTGGACACCTTTGCAGTGCCCTGTGAAAGCCGTCAGATTTTTTACAAAATTTGTTAAATGTTGTGCAAAAAAAGATTGGTAAATTTTCTTCAGTTTTATATACATACTAGGGGGTTTGCCCCCTGTTCGCTTCGCTCGCCAACCCCCGGCTCGCTACGCTCGCTGCAATCTCGGAGATAAAATAGGTAGTGAATATAGGGAACACTTCCCACAGCTATACCCAGACCTTATGTCATTTGTATTAAGAAAGCGGGAAATGTAAATTTAATTATTTCCTGCAATCGGACTTAAAATAATATTACTTTGTTTAAGCAGGGGGTAAGCCCTCTAATACTCACTTCGCTCGCTAACCCCAGGCTCGCTACGCTCGCTGAAATCTCGGGGAGAAGTGTGGAGTGAAAATAGGGAACACTTCTCACAGCTATAGTTGGACCTTGTATAAGAAAGCGGGAAATACAAATTCAATTATTCCATGCAATTGAACTAAAAATAATGGTAATAGTACTTTATATAATGTAGAGAATTTACATTTTCGCTGCTGGCTGTTTTAAAGTGATCGCTGCAATTAGCAGTGTCATATACTGCAAATTTATTTTGAAAGCCGCTACACCAATAAATCTAACCTTGCCCCCCTCCACCAGGCCATCTTCTTTTGATTGTTTATTAATAGCATTAAAAGCCACTGTTTCTATTGCAGCTATACGATATAGTGATCCGATCTTAACCAAATTTTCACAGAGTGTTACAATAAGTAGGAAGTACATAATCTGTGAGTTTGGTTAAGATAGCTAAAAAAAACAACGAAGATCTTCATACAACATTTTAATTTGCATCTGATTGTTCCTATGGCAGCTATATGATATAGTCGTTCGATCTTGACCACATTTTCACAGAATGTTACAATGAGAAAGAAATAAATAATCTGTGAGTTTGGTTAAGATAGCTATAAAAACAACGAAGATCTTCATACAACATTTTAATTTGCATCTGATTGTTCCTATGGCAGCTAAGTGATATAGTGATCCGATCTTGACCAAATTTTCACAGAATGTTACAATAAAAAAAAAATACATAATCTGTCAATTTAATTGAATTAGCTCAAAAAACAACAAAGCTCTACATACTAATATTATATTTGCATCTGATTGTTAATATGGCAGCTATATGATATAGTGGTCCGATCTTGACCAAATTTTCACAGAATGTTGCAATGAGTAAGAAATACATAATCTGTAAGTTTGGTTAAGATAGCTAAAAATAAAAGAAGATTTTCATACAACATTTTAATTTGCATCTGATTGTTCCTATGGCAGCTATATGATATAGTGGTCAGATCTTCACCAAATTTTCACAGAATGTTACAATGAGAAAGAAATACACAATCTGTCAATTTGGTTGAATTATCTCAAAAAACAACAAAGCTCTACATACTAATATTATATTTGCATCTGATTGTTCCTATGGCAGCTATATGATATAGTAGTCCGATCTTGACCAAATTTTCACAGAATGTTACAATGAGTAAGAAATACATAATCTATGAGTTTGGTTAAGATAGCTATAAAAACAACGAAGATCTTCATACAACATTTTAATTTGCATCTGATTGTTTCTATGGCAGCTAAGTGATATAGTGATCCGATCTTGACCAAATTTGCACAGAATGTTACAATAAGTAAGAAATACATAATCTGTCAATTTAATTGAATTAGCTCAAAAAACAACAAAGCTCTACATACTAATATTATATTTGCATCTGATTGTTAATATGGCAGCTATATGATATAGTGGTCCGATCTTGACCAAATTTTCACAGAATGTTGCAATGAGTAAGAAATACATAATCTGTAAGTTTGGTTAAGATAGCTAAAAATAAAAGAAGATTTTCATACAACATTTTAATTTGCATCTGATTGTTCCTATGGCAGCTATATGATATAGTGGTCAGATCTTCACCAAATTTTCACAGAATGTTGCAATGAGTAAGAAATACATAATCTGTAAGTTTGGTTAAGATAGCTAAAAATAAAAGAAGATTTTCATACAACATTTTAATTTGCATCTGATTGTTCCTATGGCAGCTATATGATATAGTGGTCAGATCTTGACCAAATTTTCACAGAATGTTGCAATGAGTAAGAAATACACAATCTGTCAATTTAATTGAATTAGCTCAAAAAACAACAAAGCTCTACATACTAATATTATATTTGCATCTGATTGTTCCTATGGCAGCTAAGTGATATAGTGGTCAGATCTTGACCAAATTTGCACAGAATGTTACAATGAGGAAGAAATACACAATCTGTCAATTTGGTTGAATTATCTAAAAAAACAACAAAACTCTACATACTAATATTATATTTGCATCTGATTGTTCCTATGGCAGCTATATGATATAGTCGTTCGATCTTTACCAAATTTTCACAGAATGTTACAATAAAAAAGAAATAAATAATCTGTGAGTTTGGTTAAGATAGCTATAAAAACTCCGGAAGCCATCACCGGCGCGCTGATGGGTCTGGGGGTCGATAGCCGTCTAGTGGGATTGATAAATCAGTTGCTTGCAAGCAGGGTTATATCATCCACACTTGGTTCATCCACTCTTATCAGACACATCAGCAGGGGAACTGCCCAAGGGGGGGTTCTGTCTCCTCTCCTATGGAACATAGTAGTAAATGAGCTACTCTGTGACATAGAGGGGGGAGGATGCCAGGTGATTGCCTACGCAGATGACGTTGCCATAATATTCACGGGTAAATACCCCAGACGCTTTGCGTTTTGATGACAGCCAAACTTAAAAAGTTGGTCACCTGGGCTGAAAGAAGTGGCTTGGGGATAAACCTCGACAAAATTGAATTGGTCCTCTTCTCTAGGAAATACAAGATCCCACAACTAAGGCCCCCAAAACTAAAGGAGACTAACCTCTCTTTCAGCGAAAGCGCGAGATACCTAGGTCTAGTCTTGGACAAAAACCTGGACTGGAACCTAAATATCCAAGAGCGAAGCAGGAAAGCAATAGTAGCTCTCTACACTTGTAGGAAAGCTATAGGACTTAAGTGGGGCATGTCCCCTTATATCGTACACTGGCTATACACAGCGGTAGTCAGACCGATCCTTCTATATGGGATTCTAGTATGGTGGCCAGCCCTCTCAAGACAGACCACAAATAATAAAATAAATAAAATTCAGAGGATGGCTGAACTCTGCATTACAGGAGCTCTCCGCTCAACTCCAAGCGATGCACTCGATGCCATCCTCAATATTAGGACACTGAAACAAGAAAGCGTGGAGCGCGAAATTATGACAGCAATTCGCTTAAGGGACTCAGGATACTGGGTTTCTAAGCCCTACGGGCACTCTGCAATTCTAAATAGCAGCAGACATGTCCCCACAAAGACTGACTACTGTATGCCAAACGAGCACACAGAGACACCATTTACAGTACTCATACCAAAAAGGGAAGAATGGGAAAATGATACTCCAGGCTACGCCGGAGCCTTAAATTTCTATACGGACGGATCTAAGCTAGACAGCAGAGTAAGTGGGGGAGTATACTCCCACGAACTGCACTTTAAATTATCGTTTAGGCTTCCTGATCACTGCAGTGTCTTCCAGGCGGAAGTACTAGCTATCAACGAAGCAATAAACAAACTGCGAGACTATCGTACTGAGGCTGCGGCCATAAATATATACAGCGATAGTGAAGCAGCCCTCAAATCTCTACTAGCCCTGACTACTAAGTCTAGTTCAGTCACCAATTGTCGCAAATCTCTAAACGAGATCGCGGAGCAATTCGACGTTAACCTTAAGGGTACCGGGACACCGAGATATCCAAGGCAACTGTATATCGGATGAACTCGCTAGGCGAGGCACGACTGATACCCTCCTTCCAGACAAGGAGGGAATCTGTATGCCCCTAGCTACTTGCAAGCTCATCCTCCAAACCCACTCAATCCACGTAGCCAACAGGCTCTGGGAAAATTCCATGACCAGCAGGATAGCAAAACAGACCTGGCCTAGTATAAGCAAATCCCGCTCTATCAAACTCTGCAAGCTGAGTAAAACGGATTGCTCGGCAGTAATCCGGGCCATTACGGGGCCCTGGATAATAGGCACTCATGCACGAAGGCTTAACGCCCCTTACAATGACTTCTGCAGAAGTTGTAGAGACGAAGAAGAGGAAGAATCTCCAGAGCACTTCTTCAATTACTTCCTCACCAATTTAGGGGAACTAGCACTGTTTAGTCCGAGGAAAATAAGCAAGTTTATCCAGTCGACGGGCTGGACCCATTAGTAGTTTGAAATTTTGAACTTTGAATTTGAAATGTAGTAATTCCCCTCGAGTATGGGCAATCCTTTAGGGAGCGATCCATGGTATCACAACGGGCCCAAATGTGGCCTATGTGTGTCGAATACATCGACAGCCATTACAACCTAACCTAACCTAACCTATCCCTTGTATCATTAGACATTCTTCGTTCCTGATTTGAGTATTGCTTCAGTTAATAGTGCTTATGCAATTGTGTTTATTGAATATGTGTAGGTGTTGGCATTTTAAAAGGGACAGTGAGGCACCTAAGTAGAAGCCCCAATTCGAAATTTCGTTGAGAAGGCTGTCTAGGCTGTAATTTTGACTTTTGTTGCAATTAATAATAAGAAAAAATGCAGTAAGCTACAGTGGAGCAAGCTCGATAGTAGGAGACCCAGTACTTTTTGAGTGCAAAGCGTTCACTACATAGATAAGTTAATAAAAACAGGGGTTGCTAGCTTCTCTTCTTCTTCCGTTTGCCCGTAACATTGTTAGTTGAATAGCTTCCGCTCTTATCATCCGATTAAAATGAAGTTCCTGCACAGGTTTGGACCATAGTGCATATTATATGTACCAAAAATCAAGTCGCTAGCATTAAAGGGGCTCTTGTAATTCGACTTCAAAATTTTGTATTTCATTTTCCGGGGGCGGAGGAGGGCGTGTCAAATTTGGTGTCTCTAGCTCTTATAGTCTCTGAGATCGATGTGTTCATATTTTCGAAATTTCGAACTGCCGTATACTATTCGTTTAATGTCCTATCCGAATAAAACTTTCAGGACAGAATTGGACTATAGAGTTTATCATGTGTTCCAAAAATCATATCGCTAGCATTAAAGATGTTTTCGTAATTCGACTTTGAAATTTTGTTTCAAATTTTTGGGGGCGGAGGGGGGCGTGGCAATATTCTAGAACAAACTTGATCAATGCAAGATAAAGATGAACGTCCATGCCAAATTTGGTGTCTCTTGCTTTTACAGTCTCTGAGACAGACAGAGTTTTCAAACTTAATAGACCCATTTGTACTTTTTTAAAGTACTGGGTTTAAAAAGTCGTCGGCGTATGCATTGAAGTTTATGTTTTTGTGTAGAGTGATGATGATAGTTTGTTATAGGCTATGAGGAATAGGATTACGGATATGGGAGAGCCTTGAGGAATACCGTTGGATAGTGGAAGCATATTTCAAATTTGCAGACCAACACGGACAATTATTTTTCTGCTGAGCATGTAATTTTTTACCTTGCTGATTATTTTGGGTCCGATATTCCATTCTTGATGTTGGTCGACTATGGTACGCACACCTACTCGATCAAAGGCTTTTGAGATCACAAGACTAATGAGTGAGGTGTGCTTGCGTGACATCATTATAAAGTAGTTTACGTAGAGTAGACCATCGAAGCTTTTTCAAAGCCAAATTGGTTTGGGTTTAGTAGGTTGTTGTGGGTGACAAACCACCATAGTCTTTTGGCTATTATTTTGTATGGGGTTTTTGCGAGCCAGCAAGTCAGGGAAATCGGTTTGTATGAGGTTAGATCTGTTTTGCGGATATTTGGTTTTGGTTTTGGTGTAATAAGGCTGTTTCTATAGGATTGGGGTATATAGTTGTTTAGGATTTGGTTGAATAGGTTGGTGCTTCTGTTTTTCGTTGTATGACAGCTTGTAACTTAGTGAATTTTATACCGATTTAATTTTTTTAGCTGATTTAGAAAGAAGAAGAGTAGATATTTCGATTGGTGTATTTGACCAAATTTGTACACAGTGTAATGAACGCGGCTGGAATGCGCGAACTTAAGACGGTAAACGCACATATCCTCAAATTCATCGAGGATGTTAACGACCTCTCTATCTGGGCCATTTTTCTCTTTCTTGGAATGTTGAATTAAACTGTGCAACAATTTTTAGCGTTTTTTCTGGTCCTCGGTGGTCTAACATTTCGAATTTTTTCAAAAAATTACCAAATTTTTTTTAATTTTCCTTGAATTTTAAAGTCAAAATCATTTTCTTATTTAAAATTATATATTTGCTAAACTATCGATTTAAATTAAAAACATTATAAAAGATTAGTAGGTAATCATTATCTTTTGAAATCTGTAAAGACTTTTAAGATTGGTTACGCCGTTCTCGAGATATGATGTAAAATGTAAGAGGAGAAAAAAAAAATCTCTAGAAAAAGCCGCTAAACCTTAAAAATTTTTTTTAAAAAACTACCCCCAGGAAAAGTTTTGAAATGGATTTTCGGTATCAGTGGGCCCATATGTATCAGAAAATGTGATTTTTTTCCCAGGAGGAGTTTTGGCTGTTGCATAGTGTTGTCGAATGACCTCTTAGCATGAGGGGGACTACGGGTACGGCATGCAGAAACCTAAGATAATAATTAAACACATTATAAAATGTTCATTTAAAAATATAGCGCAAGCTTACTTTGGCGCGCCAAAGTTTGGACACCTTTGCAGTGCCCTGTGAAAGCCGTCAGATTTTTTACAAAATTTGTTAAATGTTGTGCAAAAAAAGCTTGGTAAATTTTCTTCAGTTTTATATACATACTAGGGGGTTTGCCCCCTGTTCGCTTCGCTCGCCAACCCCCGGCTCGCTACGCTCGCTGCAATCTCGGAGATAAAATAGGTAGTGAATATAGGGAACACTTCCCACAGCTATACCCAGACCTTATGTCATTTGTATTAAGAAAGCGGGAAATGTAAATTTAATTATTTCCTGCAATCGGACTTAAAATAATATTACTTTGTTTAAGCAGGGGGCAAGCCCTCTAATACTCACTTCGCTCGCCAACCCCAGGCTCGCTACGCTCGCTGAAATCTCGGGGAGAAATGTGGAGTGAAAATAGGGAACACTTCTCACAGCTATAGTTGGACCTTGTATAAGAAAGCGGGAAATACAAATTCAATTATTCCATGCAATTGAACTAAAAATAATGGTAATAGTACTTTATATAATGTAGAGAATTTACATTTTCGAGGCTGGCTGTTTTAAAGTGATCGCTGCAATTAGCAGTGTCATATACTGCAAATTTATTTTGAAAGTCGCTACACCAATAAATCTAACCTTGCCCCCCTCCACCAGGCCATCTTCTTTTGATTGTTTATTAATAGCATTAAAAGCCACTGTTTCTATTGCAGCTATACGATATAGTGATCCGATCTTAACCAAATGTTCACAGAGTGTTACAATAAAAAGGAAGTACATAATCTGTGAGTTTGGTTAAGATAGCTAAAAAAAAACAACGAAGATCTTCATACAACATTTTAATTTGCATCTGATTGTTCCTATGGCAGCTATATGATATAGTGGTCCGATCTTGACCAAAATTGCACAGAATGTTACAATGAGGAAGAAATACATAATCTGTCAATTTAATTGAATTAGCTCAAAAAACAACATAAGCTCTACATACTAATATTATATTTGCATCTGATTGTTCCTATGGCAGCTATATGATATAGTCGTCCGATCTTGACCAATTTTTCACGGAATGTTACAATGAAGAAGAAATACATAATCTGTCAATTTAATTGAATTAGCTCAAAAAACAACAAAGCTCTACATACTAATATTATATTTGCATCTGATTGTTCCTATGGCAGCTATATGATATAGTCGTTCGATCTTGACCAAATTTTCACAGAATGTTATAATGAAAAAGAAATACATAATCTATGAGCTTGGTTAAGATAGCTATAAAAACAACGAAGATCTTCATACAACATTTTAATTTGCATCTGATTGTTCCTATGGCAGCTAAGTGATATAGTGATCCGATCTTGACCAAATTTTCACAGAATGTTACAATGAAAAAGAAATAAATAATCTGTGAGTTTGGTTAAGATAGCTATAAAAACAACGAAGATCTTCATACAAAGTTTTAATTTGCATCTGATTGTTCCTATGGCAGCTAAGTGATATAGTGATCCGATCTTGACCAAATTTTCACAGAATGTTACAATGAGAAAGAAATACACAATCTGTCAATTTGGTTGAATTATCTCAAAAAACAACAAAGCTCTACATACTAATATTATATTTGCATCTGATTGTTCTTATGGCAGCTATTTGATATAGTGATCCGATCTTGACCAAATTTGCACAGAATGTTACAATGAGAAAGAAATACACAATCTGTCAATTTGGTTGAATTATCTCAAAAAACAACAAAACTCTACATACTAATATTATATTTGCATCTGATTGTTCCTATGGCAGCTATATGATATAGTCGTCCGATCTTGACCAATTTTTCACGGAATGTTACAATGAAGAAGAAATACATAATCTGTCAATTTAATTGAATTAGCTCAAAAAACAACAAAGCTCTACATACTAATATTATATTTGCATCTGATTGTTCCTATGGCAGCTATATGATATAGTCGTTCGATCTTGACCAAATTTTCACAGAATGTTACAATGAAAAAGAAATAAATAATCTGTGAGTTTGGTTAAGATAGCTATAAAAACAACGAAGATCTTCATACAAAATTTTAATTTGCATCTGATTGTTCCTATGGCAGCTAAATGATATAGTGATCCGATCTTGACCAAATTTTCACAGAATGTTACAATGAGAGTGAACAGAGAGCTCGGAACACGACGCGGCGAATGAAGTGAACAAGTTGGGATTGTTTTTAGGACTGACTGCCGAGAGACTCGGCAGGTTTATTGAAAACTAAAATTCTTATATCTAACATATTTCAATCTATATCTAAGGATACAATTAGGGATATTGGTTTAGGCGCTACATATGATAACTACTTCTTATCATATGCAGCTGGTGCGAAATACTCCGTATCTGCGGGGGGCTCTATTTGTTTAGGTTACGTGCATATGATAACTCTTTCTTATCATATGCACATGGTGTGAAAACTCCGTATCTGCGGAGGACTGAATTTACTTAGGTCTATGGGAATTATTATTAATCTAAAACCAGAATTTACATTGGTCTTAAATGAATCGTTTATATCTGACAATATAAGATTAAACAGAGAGAGAAATACACAATCTGTCAATTTGGTTGAATTATTTCAAAAAACCACGAAGATCTTCATACAAAATTTTAATTTGCATTTGATTGTTCCTATGGCAGCTATATGATATAGTGATCCGATCTTGACCAAATTTTCTCAGGATGTAGCAGTAAGTAAGAAATATTAAATCTTTGAGTTTGGTTGAGATATCTCAAAAACCAAACCAGTCAGTGAAGCAGTCAGGACAAAGAGTTTTATATATATAGATAGAGAATTTACATTTTCGCTGCTGGCTGTTTTAAAGTGATCGCTGCAATTGGATTATAGCAGAAAGAGCGAGTAACAATGTCATATACTGCAAATTTATTTTGAAAGTCGCTTCACCAATAAATCGTACCCCTGCCCCCCCCCCCCTCCACAAGGCCAATTCTTTTGATTGTTTGTTAATAGCATTAAAAGCCACTGTTCCAATGGCAGCTACACGAAATGGCAGCTCAAAAAACAACGAAGATCTTCATACAAAATTTTAATTTGCATCCGATTATTCTTATGGCAGCTATATGATTTAGTGGTCCGATATTAACCAAATTTTCACAGAATGTTACAATGAGTAGGAAATACATAATCTGTCAATTTGGTTGAATTAGCTCAAAAAAAAAAAGCTCTACATACTAATATTATATTTGCGTCTGATTGTTCCTATGGCAGCTATATGATATAGTCGTCCGATCTTGACCAAATTTTCACAGAATGTTACAATAAGTAAGAAATACATAATCTGTCAATTTGGTTGAATTATCTAAAAAACAACAAAGCTCTACATACTAAGGAGGCCTCACAGACCCCCTAAAGTATATATATTCTTGATCAGGGCGACGAGCTGGGTCGATATAGCTGGGTCCGTCTGTCTGTACGTCATTTTCTATGCAAACTAGTCAGTTTTGAAGCTATCTTGATGAAACTTGTTACCACGCACGCTGTACATATATCGGAGCCGTCCGGATCGGATCACTATATAATATAGATGCCATAGAAACGATCGGTTCATCAATATTAAGTATGTAAAATTTTTTTGTTTCTTAAAATCAGGGAATGAAACCGGAACCGGAACCGGAACCGTTAACCGAAATTAACCGTTTCAAATGAAGTACCGTAACAGGAACCGGAACCGGAACCGAAATAAATTATTTTTCATGAACCGAAAACCGAAACGTTCGTACCGGTGCGGTTTCGGTACATTTAAAAAAATTTTATTGTTATTTTTCGTACGGACATGGTTTTGCACTATAAAAAATTTCACGAATTATATGTCAGACTTAACATGCTAAAATGCATGCATTTGTACGTTTATACATACACAAATATTTGTTGATAAAATTCCATTTTCTTTGCTTTTAAATTTTTTTAAAAATGACTTTGCTGTACCGGTATGGACCGATGCGAGAACCGGAGCCGAAAGGACAAAACCGAAATAGAAAGAAATTAAGAAAAAAAAATTAAAAAATATATATTGGGCAAGTTCAAAATTAAGATCAATTACTTAGACCCAACATATATTGTGAGGATTGGGGAAAACCCAAGAAAAACCCAATCAGGTCTGATATCATGTTAGTGTTAGTTGTTATGAGTTAGAGAGAATAAGATAGATTGCTTAATAGTAAAAGTTGAGGCATCTAAATTGAAGACATAGTAAAGCCTATTATAACACGATTGGGTTCAGTGGGATAGTGGGACAAAATTACGAGTATGTCTGGCAGGAAATAAGAAATTAGTTTGACTCAATAAATAAGAAGAATCAATTTCGCCAGCAACTAATTTAACTGGAAGACTTTGTCATATCTTATATATTAATATAATAATATTTTCTCCTACAAATTAATTTTATTTTCCAATTTCTTGGGTGCGGAATCGTTGACCCGCTACAAAATAATAATGTGTGAAAAAAATCAGATTTTTTGGAGCCCATCCTGAGGTGGCGCACCGACGTTCTTTTTTAAAAAATCCCGCAAAAATTTAAAAATTTGGGGAAAAATATGATATAAAAGAAAACATGATCTTTTTCCACGTAATGCTTATTTTTTATACATAGCCCTTAGATTTTTCTTTATAAAACTGCATCAACTATTAAGATCGGTTCAAAAATAAAGAAGCTAGAACCGTCAGCTTGCATGTGGCTATAACAGTGCACTGGTATACAATGTGGAACTTTTTGCCTGCCTCAGAGACCTTTATATTTTTTTCCTATAGATTTTGGCCTTCTTAACACGAAAATGAATTTTAAGAAATGTTCCTCTTATTATTTTTATACATCGAATTTTTTGAAATTTTGTTCGAATTTTTGTAAAGATGACTCAGCTTATTTAAGCATAAATCATAAACACGAAACAAACAAAGTCTCTAACAAAAGGTATTAAAATCACCTAAAACTTTTCTATACAACGTTTTGAAATCAGCAGGATCGTTATGATGTTAGAGACTTTTAAAGTTACAAAATTTGAATTTTTTCTGAAAACAGCCCGGATAAAGGTACAAAAAAAAATTCACAAAGTATATAAATCGCAAAAATATCTTCAGTCTTACAAATTAAGCATAGAGTTTGGACTTTCCCGAGCAAAACAAGCCATCCTTCATAAAAATCGGCTGACGAATGACGAACTTATCCATCATTTTATTATACCCTAACCAAAAAGCTCCATACAACGAAACTCATTTTTTATTCAAACTGACGGCTATTACCCAATTTGAGATCCATAAAAAAATTCTTGCTTCTTTATTTTTAAACCGATCTTAATAGTTGATACAGTTTTATAAAGAAAAATCTAAGGGCTATGTATAAAAAATAAGCATTACGTGGAAAAAGATCATGTTTTCTTTTATATCATATTTTTTTTTAATTTTTGCGGGATTTTTCAAAAAAGAACGTCGGTGCGCCACCTCAGGATGGGCTCCAAAAAATCTGATTTTTTTCACACATTATTATTTTATAGCGGGTCAACGATTCCGCACCCAAGAAATTGGAAAATAAAAAAAAAGTGTTTTTCGCTACGGCCTAGTGTGCATGTCTTGAGATCCTTTTGAATAAATACTTTGGCGGGATCATGGTGTGATGTATCAACAGGCTTTAACTAGGCCATGGTCGAACGTAATTGCTTGATAAACTCGCTCTCTATGTAGTTGTCGGCTGGTTCATCGAAAAATTCCCCTGGGAGCTTCAACGTTCAACCTTGATGCCGTAGTGCGCTATCTAACCATGCAATAGTGCTCTGGCTACTGTCTCAGCAGTAATGGCTGCTATTGCACGTTAGACAGTACCTGTAGTTGTTGGACAGTGGCAGAGGTCCGATGAGATCATTGTTTATATGCTCAAATCGTTTGTGGGAAACATCGAACTTTAGAAGCGCTGCTTTATTGTGCTTGCTGATTTTGGCTTGCTGGCAGCTGATACACTTGTTTGCTATCTGCGCTATGTCTCTTTTCATGTCCTTCCAGACGAAGCGTTCAGTTATAAGCTGCACTGTAGTGCGCTTTGCTGGATGTGATAAGCTGTGGATGGAGTTAAAAACTTGTCTGCGATAACTGGGTGTGACGTATGGACGTATGCGCCTTGATAAAATGTCGCAGTGTAACAACGTCTCTAAATCGCCGAGCTGAATTTGCTGTAGGGAAGAAGTTTCAATTAATTCTTTCAATTCTTCATCCGACTGTTGTCTGAGAGCAAGTTTTTAGACCCAGTACTTTAAAAAAGTACAAATGGGTCTATTAAGTTTGTGCAAAAAAAAAATGTGCGTAACAGGCAGAAGGAGGCGTGGCAGACCCCATAAAGTATATATATTCTTGATCAGCATCAACAGCCGAGTCGATATAGCCATAACCGACTGTCTGTCTGTCTGTCCGTGTGTCCCTTTTTTGAACACCTATATCTCAGAGAGTATAAGAGCTAGAGCCACCAAATTTGATATCTCTTATTGATCAAGTTTGTTTTAGATTTTTCCCACGCCCCTATCCGCCCCCGGAAATTGAAAAATAAATTTTCAAAGTCGAATTACGAGAGAACCTTTAGTGCTAGCGCCTTAATGATTGGTACATATAATACACACTATAGTTCAAATCTGTCCTGAAAATTTAATTCAAATCGGATGACAAACGCGAAAGTTATTCAACTAACAATGTTACGTGCAAAAGGAAGAAGAAGAGACGCTAGCGACCTCTGTGCTTATTAACTTCGTAGTGGCGCCATCTATTGTATGGTACGCAACATTGAAGAACAATCTATAGTGAACTCTTTGCACTCAAAAATTACTATTTCTCCTACTGCGAGCTTGCTCCACTGTAGCTTACTGCATTTTTCAAAATCTATTTGATCGTCGTTAAAAATTGCCTCTACTCTCGAAAGTGTGCCTGCAACTATGTTGTCTTTGCCTGAGATTTGCTGAATGGCTGTTGTATATTTGCTGATGAAGCTGAGCTGTCGAGTTTGTTTTAGAGTGATTTTGTCTGACTTCTATTGTAAAGCTAAAATGAGCGGTTTGTGGTCAGTTAGAAACGTGCAGCTGCGTCCTTCGTTCATGTGCGCAAAGTATTTGACCGACAGAAAAATTGCCAGCAGTTCGCGGTCGTAGGTGCTGTGCTTCTTCTGTGATTCCGATATACGCTTGGAGAAGAAACAAAGCGGTTTGAGTGATCCGTTTCGCAATCCATTTAAGGCAGCGCCTACACAAAAGTCAACATGCGTCAACATGCAGCACCAGTTTATCATTTGCAGAGCGATGTGTAAGTGTGGTCACACGTGCTAAGTTGGCTTTGCATTGGTCGAGTGTGGTAGCCGAGGAAATCTACCTGCGTTCGTCCAGAGATGCATTTTGAAGCGTTTATGCGCAGTCCGTGCTGCCGTAGTCTGCTGAAAACCTCTTTAACGTGTTGATAGTGTTCGTCTGCGTTCTGCGAAGCGACGCAGATTTTCGTCTATGTAGACTATGACGTTGTCCATGTCTCTGAAGATTTGATCCATAAATCGCTGAAACGTTTGGCTTGCATTGCATAATCCAAATTTCATCACGTTAAATTGGTACAAACCGAATGGGGTGGTGATTGCGGTTTTGCTGCGATGTTCTGGAGCAATTGGTATCTGACGATAAGCCCGCTCCAAATCGATTGTTGTAAAGATTGACTTGCCGTTGAGTTTGTAGGAAAAGTCGTGAATGTGCGGCAGTGGATATCTGTCTGGCTTTGTGATATGGCTTAATCGCCTGTAATCACCGCAAGGATGCCATTCGTTTTTATTTTTCTTGGCTGCCATGTGCAGTGGACTTGCCCACTTGCTGCTGCTTGGACTGCAAATTCCTTGCTGAAGCATATAATCAAATTTCCGGATAGCGATCGCCAATTTTTCTGGGTTTAATTGACGTACATTTGAAACCACGGGCTGATACTTTGTATAGATGTAATGCTGTACTGAAGTTTTAACATCGTGTGTTGCATATTTGCAGGGCATTGTCAAGTCTGTATATTCCCGTAGAAGTGATTCGAAACGGTCATTGCTTACCGGAGAAACGGTGTGTAGCTTTTCGAACTCTATGCTGCAAGTTGAGCCTCTTATAAGTAGCTTTGTAGAGCTGTCCGTGAGAAGGTTTTTGCGTAAGTCGACTAGTAGCCCGTAGTGGTGAAGGAAATCGGCTCCGATTATTGGCTTGGTGACGTCAGCTATGACAAATTGCCAATCCATTTTTCGTCGCTAGATATTGCTGTTCCAGAGATGCGATCACTTGGTGATATTTTGTGCCATCGGTCGACATACCTGATACTGCGAACTGTGACTCCATTTGTATGAAGTATAAATCCGGTTGTTCATTGCAAAATGATGGCAGCTTGATGCCGCTTTGAAAGATATTCTGACTGGCTTGATGCTGGGATGTGCTTTGTGCGCTATGCACTTGCAAAGCTCCGGCTGCCGTGCTCCCTTGGCCGTCTTTCTGCTCCGTTCTTTCTCCGGTCATTTCAAGTCAGTGTGCGTTTGCAGTGATGTGTTCAATATTGATTAATTGTTATTAAGTATGTTAGTTTAAATAAATATTAAAAAAAAAAACATGAATAAAATTCAAAATTAAAAGTATGTTTTTAAGCAGTAATTAATTTAATGGGAAAACATTTTTTGAGTCGTAAAAGGCTTGCAAAGGATTTGTGAAGCGAGTCGCAAGCGACATCGAAAAAGTCTCGTATACGACTCCTGAAGCGAGTTGCCAACGATATCGTAAAAGTTTTGAAAACGCATGAAAACGAATGTGATTTTTTGCGTACAGTCCCGAGTCTCGATTGTGAGTGCTTTTTCGGGATGATACTCGTGCATGATTTTTCTCCAGAACAGATCAAAAAAGCAAGTGGCTCACTTTTTGAATGGATTTTCAAACAGATCAGAAAAGCAATTGGCTCGCTTTTTGTCTAGTTGGGCTGCATATGTTAGGTTGCAAACGCGCATATTGTATGTGCGTGTACATTTTATGTATGTTATTTATCTATATATATATATAAAACTCTTTGTCCTGACTGAGTCATCACGCTGTAGGCCAAACGGCTTAAGAT
Organism: Drosophila neotestacea; assembly: GCA_035044365.1. Taxonomy (NCBI): domain Eukaryota; kingdom Metazoa; phylum Arthropoda; class Insecta; order Diptera; family Drosophilidae; genus Drosophila; species Drosophila neotestacea. The sequence continues at coordinate 90,721 of JAWNMD010000034.1, forward strand.
TTTAAGCTGAAATTTTCACACAACATAGCTGAGACATAATTATCGTGCAATAAGACGGGATTTTTTGATATCCCCACTGGAAGGGGCTAAAATGGGGGTCAAAGGTCAAAATTGCTTAGTATGAAATTTTTTTTGTTTTTTGAGCTATCTTAACACTGCTACATCCTGAGAAAATTTGGTCAAGATCGGACCATTATATCATATAGCTGCCATAGGAACAATCAGATGCAAATTTAAACTTTGTATGAAGATCTTTGTTATTTTTTGAGATATCTTAACCAAACTCACAGATTATGGATTTCGTACTCATTGTACATTCTGTAAATATTTGGTCAAGATCGGATCACTATATCGTATAGCTGCCATAGGAACAGTGGCTTTTAATGCTATTAATAAACAATCAAAAGAAGATGGACAGGGGGATGGGGTGGGTGTTACGATTCATTAGTGTTGCGACTTTCAAAATCAATTTTCAGTATATGGCACTGTTACTCGCTCTTGCTGCAATAATCCAATTGCATCGAAAACTTTAAAGCAGCGAGCAGCGAAAATGTAAATTCTCTATCTATCTATCTATATATATAAAACTCTTTGTCCTGACTGAGTCATCACGCTGTAGGCCAAACGGCTTAAGATTTTGAAAATTTTCACAATTTTCTGAAATTTTCACACAACATAGCTGAGACATAATTATCGTGCAATAAGACGGGATTTTTTGATATCCCCACTGGAAGGGGCTAAAATGGGGAGTCAAAGGTCAAAATTGCTTAGTATAAAATTTTTTGTTTTTTGAGCTATCTTAACCAAACTCACAGAATATGTATTTCTTACTCACTGCTCCATCCTGAGAACATTTGGTCAAACAAAATACAGTAATTATCCGAAAACAATTGAAGCGCTCAGACGCACGTGTGTCAAATGGAAAACCTGACTAAAAACTCAAGTGAAGACAATGTAAATGTACAGGTATGTATTCTAATCAGGGAATGAAACCGAAACGAATTTCGGTTACGGTTCCGGTTCCGGTAGGTACCGAAACGAGTATTTCGGTAAAAGGTTCTATTTCGGTGTTGTCCTTTCGGTTCCGGTTTTCGTATCGGTCCATACCGGTACAGTAAAGTAATTTTTAAAAAATTTAAAAGTAAAGAAAATCTAATTTTATCAACAAATATTTGTGTATGTATAAACGTACAAATGCATGCATTTTAGCATGTTAGGTCTGAAATATAATTCGAGAAATTTTTTTATAGTGCAAAACCATGTTCGTACGAAAAATAAAAATAAAATTTTTTTAAATGTACCGAAACCGTACCGGTACGAACGTTTCGGTTTTCGGTTCTTGAAAAATAATTTATTTCGGTTCCGGTTACGGTTACGGTATTTCATTTGAAACGGTTAATTTCGGTTAACGGTTCCGGTTACGGTTTCATTCCCTGATTCTAATATAATTAATTAAAAATTAGATATATTAAAATATGTTTGATATTAACAATCATAGTATTTGTCTTTTAGAACATAAAGAAAAACCATTGTGTTCTCCTTTGTAAGTATATAGTATATGTGTTTGTGTATATTTGTGTAAAATTATTCTTTTTAATATGTATGCACATGCATATTTGTGTCTGTGTTGTACGTACTATATTTAATTTATTAAAACTAAATTCATTTAAAAATCTTAGAACAGAACATTGCAAAATGAAAGTGCACAACATGACATGATAAAGTCAAAATTGCTGTCAGAAGAGTACAAGTTTCTTCAAAAAAGAGGACGCAGTAAGGTATGGGACACGTTTGGGTTGGTGACAGATGAGAACGGCGCACAAATCGAAAATATTGTAGCATGCAAAACTTGTTTTAGCATTCTTAAATACTCGAATTGCACAATAAATTTGGTAAAGCACAAGTGTTATGCAGCAGCCAAAAATGTGAAAAAAAAATTACTAAAATCTTGCTTGAATTCAATTGCGAAATGGATGAAGACAAAGCCGTCGTCATTACCGATCGTGGGTCCAACATGATCAACGCATTCAGAGGCAACTACCATGTTCATTGCAGAAATCACCTATTTAATAACGTAATTGAAAAAGCTTTTAGTGAAATTGCAGAGTTGGCCGGACTTTTGCGTAAATGCAACAAGCTTGTAAAGTTCTTCAAAAAGTCTGGAACCAACTCTCAGCTTCAAGTGACATTAAAAAGCTTTTGCCAGACCAGGTGGAGTACTGTCTTCTGCACCCTTTCTTCAATAGGAAAAAACTGGGACAGTATTTCAAAATTTTAAAAGAAAAAATGAAATTAACAGGCTGGAAGATTTAAACATAAACAACATCAATACAATAGCAAATATTCTTGGGCACTTCGAAAAAGCTTCAAAAGAATTAGAAGGAGAAGATTACCCAACAATGCACTTAGTTATTCCACATATTTGTAATTTAAAAAGAAAAATTTCTTTCGACCTCAGTGACACTGGTTTAGCAATTCAATTAAAGTCTTCTTTGGCAGGTCTACTGGAATCAGTTGTGGAGCCGCATATCATAGACTATCACAAAATTGCATTATTTTTATTCCCTCCAACAAACAGATTGATACAGTTCAACATAGTTGAAAAAGAAAATGTTATAGAAAAATGTAAGGAGTTAATGAAAGAAGAACTTGTGAGATGGTTCGGAGGGGGCTAAGCTGAGGCCACCAGGCGGGTCGCGGGTTGCGGATAGCGAACGGCCTTCTTGGTTTCCAAGAAGGTTAGCTGTTAAATAGCGAGATTCCTCGTGAATAGACAGCCCCGGACAAACAGCGGATATGATACCGACCATCATATCGTTAAGGTGTTTGTGTTGCCGCCTTCCAACAACTGCCTCACACACCCCTCAAAATCCCTCACTTTTACCTATCTCTATCCTATCCCTTCATCTCATCCCGGGCCGGACTAAGTGTGTTATTCGGACCGTGCCGAGAGTCAGCTTGGCTGGGGGCCCGGGTTCAAAAATAGCTCAGTCGTGAACGGGGGGCTCAGGCAAGTGGCGACCGCCTGTTCTAACCAGCCTTACCCGGGCATGCGAGCCTCTGCTCGGGTGGACCTGTTCTTTGTTTCGCTTCTCGTGGGTCCAAAACTATGAAGCAAAATAACAAATACAAAATTCCGCAGGATCTCCCAGCGGCGAGTGTCGCAAGACAATTTGAAGACCGTTCCCTGGACAGGGAGCGGCCGAATGTGGTAGACCATCCTCCACAGAGTCAGCCAGCAGGCAGAAGTGCTCCGAGAGCACAGCAAGGCCATTCCAATGGTCGACGACAGACGCGGCCTTACCCACGTCAAAGCATCGCCCCAGCGAGCACGCAGGGAAGCACGGCCGGACCATCCCGACCGATGCGACCTATGCTCACCGCTGACCGGCGACAGGGTCAGCAGAAAAGGAAAGATGCGCTATTGCCACAGAGGGGACAGCCAGGAGGGCTGGATGACCCGAATAGACGCAACTTGTGCGGCTCCAGGGTCAAGTGGTACTTGAGATACCTGAGCCAGGGCCTGCCCCCTATGGAAGCCTTAGAGAAGGCAAAGGAGCCGCGGGCAACAACAACACCGGCACCAACAATGACCCCAAAGAGGCCCAGCAGCACGCTGACCCCTCCAACGGGCACTCCGAAGCGAGTGTGCGCGACCGCATCGGCCGCAGTGGCGCCACAGGTGGCACCAGTAGAGACGTTGGACGTGCGCCCAAGCACCTCCAAAGCAGCAGCGGCGGCTGCCTTGCAAACGGAGCCCTCCTCCATAGCGCCCACCGAGCCTCGTGCATCGTATGCCATGATCACGAAGAAGGTCAGGGTGGCCGTGTTACCTGCGGAATATCCCCAGGTAATTCTCAGTCACGGGGATTTATCCGCGCTGGAGGAATCCATCATGGATGAGATATCCGTGACAGGATGGGGCACAGCGGTTGCCTTCACTGGCATCCATTTTAGGGTCGGTCACATAGTGATCGACTGTGCGGACGACGACTCAGCGGACTGGCTCATGACAGTTGCGCCGAGACTGAGCTCGTGGAAGGGCGTCCCACTAGACGTCAGGTTGGGAGACAACATACCGTCGCCCCACACCATCACCATCTTCTGCCCGAGAAGTGCCGATCGAGCCACGGACAACTTGCTGGTTATGCTGAGTAACCAGAACAAGTTGGAGACAGAGGCATGGAGAGTTGTCTCTCGGAGGAATGAAGGAGGCGGGGCACTCCTTGTCATCGGCATCGATGAGATTGCCAGGGAGGATATTGTGGCGAAGGGCCACCTACTCAACTTCCGCTACGGGACAATTCCCGTCAGCGGACTGAAGAAGAGCAAAGCCAAAGGCATGGAAAATCCCGGCCAAGCTACGCTAATGGCACCAGAGTGTGCTCCACCCGCCAACGAGTCAGTGACTCAAGGGGCAGATCCCTCCTCCATGCTAGAAGATCTGGCTGAGGATGAGGATCTGCTCGACATGACATTAGATCATGCGGTGGTGGAAGGCATGGAGGAAGCAGCGGCTATGTCGTCTCAGGAACTCGAGGAGGAGCTCCAGAACGAGAGCTTAGACGAGGCGGACAAGACGCTGTGTAGCGACATGGGTGCATCTCGGCCCCAGTCGCCGTGGCCAATAGAGCCACTGCTATGATGGCAAAAGCCATCAACACAAAGCTAGCCCAGGTGAACATCCACCATGCGAAGGCGGCCTCGGCCGTCCTAGCTAGGATGTTCACCCAACAACATCTTGGGCTAGCTCTTGTACAGGAGCCATGGAACAACAATGGCATTAAAGGCCTGTACACGGATGACTCCAAGGTAATCTGGGACCACAGAGACCCTCTACCAAGAACCTGCATAATGGTAAGGAAATGTATTAATTACACCATCCTTTCAGAATTCCTCACCAGAGACTGCGTCCCCCTGATAATACAAGCGATTGGAGCTGCCCACACTACTGTGGTCGCATCGGCTTACCTCGCAGGAGATGGGCCTTGCCCACCTCCGGAGATCGTGGGACTGGTGAACTACTGCCGACGGGAGAAGTTACCGCTACTCATAGGATGTGACGCTAACGCACACCATGAGGTATGGGGAAGTAGCGACACAAACCAAAGGGGTGAGTGCCTTTTAGAGTTTATTCTAAATTCCAACTTAGAAATAAGCAATGTCGGAACCACTCCGACATTTGTAACCAGGGTAAGAGAAAAAGTTCTAGATATTACCCTGATCAGCCGGTCCCTTAAACCACATTTAACGGATTGGCATGTGTCACCAGAAGAATCCATGTCTGACCACAGGATTATTCTGTTTAATCTTAGGATTAATGTAGACTGTAGCAAGCCGACTCGCAATCCCAGAAAAACAAACTGGGAAAAGTACTCAACGACTCTAGAACGAAATCTAGCTGGGTTATCATCTGGTATACCCAGACTCCCCTCAAAGCTAGAAGAAGTTGTAGACTCGTTAAATACTGGCATAATTAATGCTTATGAAAGAAGCTGCGCAATAGGTAAAAAGCGCAAAGCAAAGGACGCACCATGGTGGTCTGACAGTCTGGAAAGACTGCGTATCGCCACTCGTCGACTCTTTAACAGAGCAAAAACAGACGGTATGTGGGACCAATACCGCGAGAGCCTGACTTCTTACAACAAGGAGATCAGAAAGGCCAAGCGGAAAAACTATCGTGATTTCTGCGAAAGCATAGAGAACACGACAGAGGGTGCCCGGTTACATAGGGCACTTTCGAAGAGAGCACCAGATGCAAATCTGGCTCTCAAATGGGGGGACAATACCTTCACAAGCAGCAATATGAACAAGCTAAAGTTGCTTTTTGAAACGCACTTCCCAGGAAGTATCCCTCTACGTGAGAATGTAGACAGAGTTGTAGTAGACCAAGTCCGGCCAGTACCTGAGGACTGGGCAATTGCCAAGTCAACAGTGACACTGGACAGACTAAAATGGGCAATTGGAACCTTCCAGCCCTATAAGTCACCGGGCTTGGACGGCATATCACCAACCTTCCTACAGCAAGGGCAGAGTAAACTCCTGCCCATTCTTAGGAAGGTGATGATCAGCAGCCTAGCATTAGGACACATTCCGAATGCATGGAGCAGAGCTAGGGTGGTCTTCATCCCCAAGACTGGGAAGAAAGATATCACCCACCCCAAGTCCTTCAGACCCATCAGCTTAACATCGTTTTTGCTAAAAACGCTAGAAAAGCTGGTGGACAATAAAATAAGAAGCACGCTACTAAAGCTATAACCGCTGCAACCAACGCAGCATGCATACAGGGCAGGCAGGTCCACGGACACTGCCCTTTATCAACTGCATAGAGTTTTGCAAACAGCAGTTGATACCAAGGAGGTGGCCATCTGTGCCTTCCTAGACATAGAAGGGGCCTTTGACAATACATCTCATGATGCTGTCCAAGCTGCCCTATCTAGGATAGGCCTAGACCTAACCACTAGCAGATGGATTGTCTCTCTGTTAAGGTCTAGACAGGCCACGGCAACAGTTCATGACAGTACTGTTACGGTTACGACCACCAAAGGTTGTCCCCAAGGGGGGTATTATCTCCACTATTATGGAGCTTGTTGGTAGATGAGCTACTTAAAAGACTTGCCAGTAAGGGTATCCAATGTCAAGGCTATGCCGATGACATTGTTATCATTGCGCGGGGCAGGTTCGAAGAAACCCTCTGCGACATTATTCAGCTAGGGCTTAGGATGACGAGCGACTGGTGCAATGAGGTTGGCCTTAACCTCAATCCCGCCAAAACGGTCATCGTTCCCTTTACAAGAAGATATAAGTTGCAGAAATTAAGGCATATAAGGCTCTCAGGAAGCACAGTAGCAATAAGCAAGGAGGTTAAGTACTTAGGAGTCACCTTCGATAGTAAGTTAAACTTCGGTTTACATGTAAAGAATGCGATAGCAAAGTGCACCAGGGCACTCTACACATGTCGCAGTATAGCCGGAAAATCATGGGGCACAGCTCCAAAAATATTAAGATGGCTATACGTAATGGTTGTTAGACCTATGCTCACCTATGGAGCAATTGCTTGGGGTGGTAGAGTGCAACTCATCACTGTCCAGAAACAGCTGCAGAAGCTGCAAAGAATGGCTTGCGTCTGCATAACAGGAGCAATGCGCACCTGTCCGACGGTAGCTATTGAAGTACTAATGGAACTCACACCGCTCCATAAGTTTATCGAACTTCAAAGAAAGGCTACCTTATTAAGAATGGCAATGGAAGAAGTTGGAAACAACTGTATCCTAAGCCAAAGAGATGCTGATATGCTATCGGGTGAACTCCCCTGTTGGTGCAACCAAGGGACGAAATGGCAGCCGAATACAAATTCGAGCGAAATTTTCAAGTGAGCCTGAGTAGCAAAAGGGATTGGACAACTCTCGAAGAGGTTCATCCCATGAAGCTTCACACCATTAAGTGGTATACCGATGGATCTCTAACATGTCAAGGCACAGGCCTTGGAGTTATAGGTCCTCGGGTATCCCACCATGAATCCCTAGGAACATACACCAGCATCTTCCAGGCCGAAGTATGTGCAATAGGGAGGTGTGCAGACTTTAACTTAAAACGCAACTATCGGAATAGAGATATCGCCATCCTATCTGATAGTCAAGCGGCACTGAAGGCAATCAGCAATGCAAAAATAACCTCAAAAGTAGTACGGGAAGTCCGCACGAAGCTAGATCTACTGGGATCAGACAACAGGCTTACACTGAGATGGATCCCAGGGCATAAGGATATAGCGGGGAATGAAGCAGCAGATAGGCTAGCTAGAAGAGGAGCAGAAGAGCATCTGATAGGGCCAGAACCGTTCTGTGGCATAGGGAACCACACGATACGGGAATCCCTTAGAGATGAAGAGCGACATCTGCGCCAACTGTGCTGGGTCAACACTCAGGGGCTACGTCAGGCCAAGGGTCTCTTAGGTAACTATAACCTTAAGCGTTTTAAGCAACTCATAAGTATGGGGAAGAATAGACTCAGAATACTAACCGGTCTTTTGACAGGACATTGTAGACTGAGAAGCCACCTATATAAGCTAGGCATAGTAAGTAGTGGAAATTGCCGCTACTGCGATATCGAGGAAGAGTCCTCAGAACACATAGCAGCGACCTGCGCCGCCTTATCAAGAAGAAGATGTAGGATACTAGGTAACTATATCATTCAGCCAAAAGATATTGCAGCCCTCAGCCCAACTAAGATTCTCGAATTTATTCAAGAAATAGGGCTGGCGGGAGAGCTATAAACTTAGAAGGGGATACAATAGATCTAATAGGTCGCAGTATATTTTTCCCACAAATAATAATAAAAATAATGAAAGCATACTGGTCAGAAAAGGATAGTGTAGAAGACCCAAAAGAAGCGTCACAAAAACTAGAAATATTTGCAGGGCTCGTTCCTACATATAGCAACGACAACCTAAATCAGTCAATAGAATCTGAAATTCAGTCGTACATCTCCCTTCAAATTCCAGTAACGGAAGAGTTTAGGGTTTTGCAGTGGTGGAACACAAATAAAGACCATTTTCCACTACCGTTCAAAGTTAGCTGCAGAATTTTAAGCATTCCAGCCAGTAGTGCCTGTTCCGAGAGGGCTTTCTCTCAATCCAGAATTTTAATTTCCGAAAAGAGAAGCAACATTGCCACAAACGGCAATATGATAAACGAATTAATGTTTATAAATTTTAATTTAAAAAAGAAATAATTTAAGTTGATTTTTGATTTAAATTATGAAAGAATTTATATGAAGTTCCTTGAATTAACAACCATTTGTTTTGTTTTAAAATAAAATTTGTTTATTTTTGTTATGATTTATTTATTTAATTTTAAATATACACTTGTAATATACAAGTGCAGGGAATCTCTTAGTCGGGCTCAAGAGACTGCGTCTTTCATTCTGATATTTGTGTTCAGCGAACAAATCCATTCGAATGGTACACGGTATCGGAAGCACCAAGTTGTTCTTGGTTCTTCTTTCGCACGTATTCGCATGTTCCGTAATTTCAAGCCTTCGCAAGTATTTCGTTCTCGCAAATATGAAAATGATGCTTGCTTTGTTATGCTTGCTCAAACGGTATGTTGTGATATCGGTCAATGTAAGTGTATGAGTGTCTCGTTTGCTGTTTCAAATGGATTCGTGCAGAGCTCTAGTCTATATCCACTTTTACACGCCACACTCCACTGTCTCTGTTATTTAACAGCCGTCATTTCTCCTCTTGATGTTAGTTACTCAATGGGTCCTAAATATACTGGGTCTAATTTGTTCCCTGTTTCGTTTCTTATAAGTACTTTATCTCCTATTTTTAATTCAAAATTTTTTGTATTTTCATCATATGCTAATTTCCTACAAAGACTTTTTCTAACATAACTCTAGCTCTTTTGTATGACATCCCAATTAGTTTTGTCTGCAGAGCTGTATGAACGAATGTATTCATTAAATGTTCGATGACTTCGTTCTATTGTCCCTAATGTTTGATGATGATATGCAGTAGAGGTGAGATTCTTGATCTTCTTATACTTGCATAAATCAGTTAAAATCTGGTTTTTATACCCTTGCAGACAACATTTAGTCAACATTTAGTTCTTTCTCAATATATCTCAACCAAACTCACAGATTGTGTGCTTAATACAGTTTCATACATCCCCACCAAATCTGGCTCAAATCGGACAACTATATCATATAGCTGCCATAGGAACGATCGGCTCAAAATCAACATTTAGTTTGAAAAATTTTTTTTGTTTCTTGATATATCTCAACGAAAGTCACCAATTGTGTGTTTGATTCAGATTTATATAATCTGATCAAATTTGGTGCAAATCGGACAACTATATCATATAGCTGCCATAGGAACAAACGGTTTGAAATCAACATCTAACAAAATTTTGTAAAAAATCGGACGGCTTATGCAGGGCTCTGCAGGGGTATCCAAACTTTGGCGCGCCAAAGTTAGCTTGCGCTATATTTATACTCTGTTCCCATGTCCGAGATGAACGTTTTCTTTGGACCAAACTTGAGTATGAAATTTTCGAATATAGCTTTTGCGACATTATTTGCGCTTTTGCTTTTTATTGGAATGGCTACTAAATATTTTGTAAGGTCACATATTAATGTGACTATGTATTCATTGCCATTTTCCGATTTAGGTAGCGGACCAACTGTATCCACTATCACTATATTGAAAGCATTCACAGGTGTTTCTGTGAGAGTCAAAGGAGTTGTTGTGTGCGTCTTTGTTTTAGACATTTTTCATTTTTGACATCTACGTACGTACTCTTTTATATGACGTGTCATATTTTTCCAGTAGTAGTGTCTATTTTTTTATCGCTAGCGTTCTTGTTATGCCGCTATTACCTCATTGAATTAGGTCGTCATGGTATGTCGACATTATTTGTTGTATCTCTATTTCATCTTTTATTTGGGTCACCTTAAAGATTTTAAAATTTTATTGCCCATATTTTTAAAAAAAATCTATTGAAACTGATTCAAAGATTTTTTCGCTCGGTGCCATTTTCAGTTGCTTGACTTTTAATATACCGGCCTCTTTTTCGAGCCTTTGGAAGAAATGACCTAGGTCTAGAATTCCATTAGTATATAAATCGCTAACTTCAATTCTTGAGATAATTTTATATCCATGTTTAAATAAACTTTTAGATTCTGTTATGCGCAAGGTCACTACTTTTCGTACTTCATCATTTGTAATGACTACATGTACTTTTATATTAATACGTGAAAGTGCGTCTGCTCCAAAATTATCTTTCCCCTTTAGGTATTCTACTGTGAAGTCGTATTCTTCAAGCTCTAGCCGCATTCGAATTAATTTCGAACTGGGATAAGTCATGGAAAAAAAAATATGTCAATGGTCTGTGATCCGTTTTAATAATAAAGTGTTTGCCATAAATATATGGCCTAAAATGGATAATTGCCCAATGAACTGCCACTTACTCTTGTTCTGTTGAGCTCTTATTGCTTTCCCCTTTTGTAAATGAACGAGATGCATAAGCTATTGGGAGCTGTATTCCGTCACGGTTCTGAGCTAGAACCGCTCCGCAAGCTTGTTTACTAGCATCTGTTATAATGCAAAATTCTTTGCGAAAAACAGGATATTGTAATAATGTGGGGTGCATAAGCTTTTCTTTAAGGTATTGGAATGCGTTTTGGTATTCACTTGACCATTCACTGAATAATCGGCGAAGTTTTTTATAAATCGACGATAATAATTGCAGAATGCTACAAATCGTCTCGCCCTGTCCGCATCATGGGGGACAGGGTAATTTTTTATGACGTCAAATTTCTTGTCATCTGGCAATACTCCTTTGTCAGTGCATTTGTGACCTAAGAATGTCACTTCATGCATGAAAAATTAACATTTTTCTGTATGCAACTTTAGGTTATATTTCCTACATACATTACCCAGTACATTAAAAAAGTACAATGGGTCTGTTAAGTTTGTACAAAAAAAAATGTGCGTAACAGGCAGAAGGAGGCGTGGCAGACCCCATAAAGTATATATATTCTTGATCAGCATCAATAGCCGAGTCGATATAGCCATGTCCGTCTGTCTGACTGTATGTCCGTCTGTCCCATTTTCTGTCGCCTAGATCTCAGAGAAAATAAGAGCTAGAGAAACCAAATTTGGCATGTACGTTCATCTATATCTTGTATTGAACTCTCTCCGCCCCCGGAAATTGAAAAATAAATTTTCAAAGTCGAATTACGAGAGAACCTTTAGTGCTAGCGCCTTAATGATTGGTACATATAATACACACTATAGTTAAAATCTGTCCTGAAAATTTAATTCAAATCGGATGACAAACGCGAAAGTTATTCAACTAACAATGTTACGGGCAAAAGGAAGAAGAAGAGACGCTAGGGACCTCTATGTTTATCAACTGATATGTTCGTAGTGGCGCCATCTATTGAATGGGATTGAAGAACAATCTATAGTGAGCTCCTTGCACTCAAAAAGTGCTGGGTCTCCTACTGTCGAGCTTGCTCCCCTGTAGCTTAGTGCATTTTTTTAATCATGTGCTTTTCAGAACATCCTATCACCATTAAGTCATCCATATAAAGGAATGCCTGAGAGGGTTCTAAACCCGAGAATGCTATAGTCATCATTCTCTGAAATGAATTTGGTGCTATTTTAAGACCAAATGGTAATCGCGTGAAGCGATTTGAGCCATTGCTCGTTTAAAAAGATGTTATAATTCTTGAATTTTCTTCAAGTTCAAGTTTGGTGGTAACCTGATATCAATTCAAGGCATGAAAAGTATTTAGCTCTGCCCACTTGGTCTAGAATTTCATCAATTCTGGGGAGCGGGAATTTATCAGAAAGTAGTTTTTTGTTTTTTTTTTTGGCGATAGTCAATTACTAATCGCCATTTCTTTTCGTCCGAATTTGGTAATGATTTTTTCGGAACTAACAAGAGTGGGCTGTTATACTCGGATACAGACGGTTCTACGTTTTTGTCATTTATTAATTTCCCTACTTGTTTTTGAATTTCTTCAACGTGGCTATGCGGACTTAGTTTTTAATAGACTGTAGTTTTTAATATAAATGGGTTCATAATCTTTAAGTCTTAATGTTTGTTTATAAAAATTATTTTTCGCTAATGGTTCGGTTTCCAGTCCGAACACATCACTATACTTGATGCATAATTCTGTTAGTTGACTTTTGAATTGTTCTGAAAAATTTTTCTTTAATTTTGGATGGACTTGTACGCTTCTAATTTCTGGATAAGTGTTATGAATGTCGTAAGCTGTTAAATTTTCATATTGGATTTTGTTTACTTCGACCAATTGGTCGAAATTAGTTGTGTTTAGAAGGCGAATGTATACCAGAGAGCTGCAACGAGTGTGTTCGAGTATGAGCGGATCACCCCTTCCAAAAACCAAATCAAATCAACTCAGAGTCTCTCTGCTTACGAGTCGGGTGTCGAGTATGACTGCGTTGCGTTCGGGCATTGAGGTTTGACTGAAGTTCGGGTGTGATGATGTATGAGTCGTTTCTTCGAACGAGACTACATGTTCGGGTTGAGTACAAGTACAAGTGTCTGACGTCACAGACATCCACCCGAGACCTGAATCGGAGTTGCGGTATAGACACTCGTACGGGTAATGGGTTGCACACTCGTTCGAATACCCGTTCGACGCTCATGATGCGAACAAATCAAACATGCGACTGGGCTTTAGTATTGCTTTCTGAATCGTTTTGTGTGCGGGTATAAGCATTTTTATTTATATTACATATTTTTATATGTATGTATATATTATAATTTACATATTTATAATAATATATATGTATATATAAAATGTTATATTAATCATTATAATATAATATAGCATATATATTAACAAAATTCATGAAAATAAAGTAAGAGACACGGATATAATTAAAATAAAGAAAACATTTTAATTCATTTATTTTAGTATTACATTTATTATAATATTTAAGTATTAAAGGAAAGAACCAATGTTTCAAACATTTCTTTTACTAAATTTATTAATTATTTCAAATATTAATAAAATGAAAATATAATTACTATTAATATTTCAAATATTAATAAAATTTAAAGGAACTAAAGTTGCAAACATGTTCTGGAGTTTAATCTAATTAAATTAAAATGAATATAACTATATATTTATTAATCTTACTAAAATAATACTGCAATTATAACATATTTATGCATTGAAATTTTTATAGAAAGAGTTTAAAAAGAACAAACTGTCAACTGCTCCTGTCTTTGGGTAAGACAGGTTAAACTAACAAATTGGAAAAGCCTAATCATGGCTAATAATACCTACCTACACTGAGAAAAATCAAGTACTTTCGTACTCAAATCAAGAATTTCCGGTGTCAAAAGTCAAACGAGCCTGAAAATTCTTGATTCAAGAACGAAATTCTAAATTTAAGAATTTGCTTGTAATACTTGATATCAAGAGCGTTAGGATAAGTCAAGCTCGTTTCAGGATTGTTTTCAAGAATTATTTGTGCTTGATTCAACCCCGTACTTGGATAAATTTACTTCTAAATAACCTTAATTTAAGAACGAATATTTCTTACATTAAGAACTTTTAGGCTTGAAGTAAGATCTGAAAATACTTAATTTATAAACACGAAATGCTTAAATCAATCCCTTTTTGTAAACATTTAATACTGATGCGTTCTTAAATCAATCCCTTTTGCTGCTTAAGTCGAAACTGTTTAGCTCTTAGGCCAATCCCGTTTTATGCTTGAACCAATCCCAATTCATTCTCGAATATATTTCGATTTCTTCTTAAATAAAGAAGTTCCACCCTGACATTAAGAGCGATTTGTATCTAAATTAAGACATAACACTCTTGTTTTTTTATTTTTATTGTTTTTTTTGTATTATATATTATTCAATCCTGTGCACTAAAAATTAAACATACTTATATCGAGCATATGATTTTCCATTATTTAATGGGTATATGTAAAGCGGAGCGCTACTTAATTCATTTATATGCTTAATTATTAATTTGTCAGTTTCGTAACCTATTTCAAATGCATGGAAATGTCTATCAAAAACAGTTACTGAGATCTGTTGACTTAAAATGTAAAGATTTTTTTCGTGGTGTAACATGTTTTTAATCTTATATATTACAAACTTTAGATAATTAATAAGAGATGTAATGCTTCCTGATTTAAAATCAAATGGAGTATTAATTTCGAAAAAAAATTGTTGAATGAACAACCAAGACGGCTTGCAAGCTTGTGGATAATCTAACGGAAAAATTTGGAAAATTTTTAAACAAGTATCAACGCAAGCGATAAAATTTTTAAATTTATGTAAGGTGTTGTTAAAAAAGACAAAAAATTGTTTAATGTCTGAATTGGAAACACCTTCCACAATAATAAATGGCTGTATAGTTAACCCTGATGAATAGTATTTGTTGGTGATCTTTTTTATTTGAAGATGGTCGTCATTCAAAGTAGTCAATCGCAACACAAAACTTTCTTGGCAGTCAGCAATTGTTGCTTTCCTCACGCGCTTTCCAGATTCATTTTTGAATCGAGCATGCGAAGGCAGGACGGCATTCAGCAAGACAGCCACCAAATATTCCTGTGAGTCTGTGTAAAAAGAAAACAAATTATTAACAACACCTAATACGGAAACAATTGAGAAATACCTTTATTTGAACATAATTTTGCTAATGAAAGCAACAGTTGGCAATGTGGCTTTTTTGTCCCAATATGATCCAAGAGAATCTTTCCTTTGTAGGAGTCCCTTAGTACTGCCAGCAAGCTTTTGCCCAAAACTTTTATGCCGTTTTAGTCTTCGTTTGACCGCGGCGACGATACAGATTCTGGAGCCGAAATGCAGTCAAAGTCCGTTCCAAACTAGCAAATTGTTGAACAAATAGTTAAAAACTTGTTCAGAGATTTTATAAAAATTTTTTAAAAATGTTTACAGTTATTTTCTTTAACTGGAATAGTTTTTCGCGAAATTCCACTCGTGGTCCCAAAAGTGGAATAATTTCCTTAATGTACTCGGCAGTAATGTACTGGAGGCGATTGTATGTAATCTCGGCAGCTGTTTAAAGTTAATAACTAATTTTAAAAAATAAATATTTTGGTATGCACAAAAGAATAGAAAAACACGATAGACATTCATATACATACATATGTACTTATCCATATGTACATATATGCATATGTACTACACATATGCATTTATATAGATATTGTGAAATTCGGATTATGTATGTATGTCAATATATATACACACATGTGTGTTGCGAATTAAATTTTTGATGTCGTCTTCTTTCTTTTTTACATACATATATAAAGGCCTCGTTACACTCGTTGCGACGCCGCGCCCTCAAAATTTTTCTTCGCAACACACACATACATACATACTTGTACATAAACTAGGCTTCGAATTTCACAATTTCTATATTATGTCCTACATACATACATACATACATGTACATAAAATAGGCTCCGAATTACACAACACATACTTGCGAACTTACAGCTATGCACCTATATACATATGTATGTATATTTTATATATTACTTTAAAAACTTTAATTAAGGCAGTAAACGAAATGTTGCAGACAGAAAGAAAAAAAACACGACAAGATCGACTTGCACGCACAATGTTCACAAGTGTACATATGTATGTACGTATGTATATGTTTATCCGAATTTCACAATTGTATTATTAATTAATTTTTAATTTTAAATTGATGATCTTCTTTTTATCACTTACCTTGTTAATAAGGTAGCACTTCTATAAGTTTAATTTCCCGTAAAAAACTTTCCAAATCGTCGCACATTTGTATTTCTAGTCTATACACTTCAACACTTCAAATGCAAATAATCTTGCAATGCAAATACTGGCATTGAAGTTCGATCGTCACGACGCGTACCCTAGCTTCACAACGTCCGAAAAATGCGCGTATCAGTGGCGCCAGTAGCAAAACTATTCATGCATGTCGAAAACGACGAGTCGTGACGCGTTGCAACTCGTTGTTGCCTTGCCGAATATAATTTTTATACCCTTGCAGAGGGTATTATAATTTTGTCACGAAATGTGTAACGCATTGAAGGAAGCCTCACAGACCCCATAAAGTATATATATTCTTGATCAGGGCGACGAGCTGAGTCGATATAGCCATGTCCGTCTGTCCGTCTGTCTGTCCGTGTGTCCGTCTGTTTCTATGCAAACTAGTCTCTCAGTTTTGAAGCTATCTCGATGAAATTTGGTACAGATCCGTCTTTTTGCTGCACGCAGCACATATGTCGGAGCCGGCCGGATCGGATAACTATATCATATAGCTGCCATAGGAACGATCGGTTGGAAATAAACATTTAGTATGAAAAACTTTTTTGTTTCTCAAGATATCTTAACCAAATATACACATTGTGTAATTGATTAAGTTTTAAACAGGCTGACCAAATTTGGTGTGAATCGGACTACTATATCATATAGCTGCCATAGGAACGATCGGTTCGAAAACAACATTTAGTATGGAAAACTTTTTTGTTTCTCAAAATATCTCAACCAAATATACACATTGTGTGTTTGATTAAGTTTTAAATAGGCTGACCAAATTTGGTGTAAATCGGACTACTATATCATATAGCTGCCATAGGAACGATCGGATCGAAAACAATATTTAGTATGAAAAACTTTTTTGTTTCTCAAAATATCTCAACCAAATATACACATTCTGTGTTTGATTAAGTTTTAAACAGGCTGACCAAATTTGGTGTAAATCGGATTACTATATCATATAGCTGCCATAGGAACGATCGGATCGAAAACAATATTTAGTATGAAAAACTTTTTTGTTTCTCAAAATATCTCAACCAAATATACACATTCTGTGTTTGACTAAGTTTTAAACAGGCTGACCAAATTTGGTGTAAATCGGACTACTATATCATATAGCTGCTATAGGATCGATCGGTTGAAAATCAACAAATTTTGTAAAAAATCTGACGGCTTACACAGGGCACTGCAAGGGTATCCAAACTTTGGCGCGCCAAAGTTAGCTTGCGCTATATTTTTGTCACGAAATGTGTAACGCATTGAAGGAAGCATCACAGACCCCATAAAGTATATATATTCTTGATCAGGGCGACGAGCTGAGTCGATATAGCCATGTCCGTCTGTCCGTCTGTCTGTCTGTTTCTATGCAAACTAGTCTCTCAGTTTTGAAGCTATCTTGATGAAACTTGGTACAGATCCGTCTTTTTGCTGCACGCAGTACATATGTCGAAACCGGCCGGATCGGATAACTATATCATATAGCTGCCATAGGAACGATCGGTTGGAAATAAACATTTAGTATGAAAAACTTTTTTGTTCCTCAAGATATCTTAACCAAATATACACATTGTGTGTTTGATTAAGTTTTAAACAGGCTGACCAAATTTGGTGTGAATCGGACTACTATATCATATAGCTGCCATAGGAACGATCGGTTCGAAAACATCATTTAGTATGAAAAACTTTTTTGTTTCTCAAGATATCTCAACCAAATATACACATTGTGTGTTTGATTAAGTTTTAAACAGGCTGACCAAATTTGGTGTACATCGGATAACTATATCATATAGCTGTCATAGGAACGATCGGTTGGAAATAAACATTTAATATGAAAAACTTTTTTGTTTCTCAAGATATCGCAACCAAATATACACATTGTGTGTTTGAATAAGTTTTAAACAGGCTGACCAAATTTGGTTTAAATCGGACTACTATATCATATAGATGCCATAGGAACGATCGGTTAAAAATCAACATTTAAAAAATTTTGTAAAAAATCTGTCGGCTAACACAGGGCACTGCAAGGGTATCCAAACTTTGGCGCGCCAAAGTTAGTTTGCGCTATATTTTATACTCATTTCAATAAGTTAAGAAAGATTTTTACTTAATCTAAGAAGTAATTGTACTTACCGAATATCGTTTTGGTCTTGATTAAACTTGAATATATTTAAGAACGAAACATTCTTAATTTAACATTTATAGTTCTTGATTTAAGAATTCTTTCTCAATTTTTAAACTTTAACGGCCGTTTTTACTTTTGAGAACGATTCGCTCTTAAATTAAGAAAACTTAAGACCTAATCGTTCTAGAAAAATTCTAGACCGCAACGGAATTAAATTAAGAACTTTTTTTTAGAACGAATCAAACTGCTTTTCCCTGAGTGTACCTAATTGGGTTAATAATACTTACCTGTCCTTTGAGATGCAAATAACTTGTAAGAGGCGAAATTTGTTTAAAATAAAAGGGGCTGTTAAATATTAAACTCAAAACTATCTTCCATAAAACCCAGGCAAGTTATGACCCAGGGCTCTCCAAAGTTGTTAGTTAAATCTATATGTATAAAACTCTTTGTCCTGACTGAGTCATCACGCTGTAGGCCAAACGGTTCAAGATATTGAGATGAAATTTTTACACAACATAGCTGAGACATAATTATCGTGCAATAAGACGGGATTTTTTGATATCCCTACTGGAAGGGGCTAAAATGGGGGGTCAAAGGTCAAAATTGCTTATTACGAATTTTTTTTGTTTTTTAAGCTATCTTAACCAAACTCACAGATTATGTATTTCTTACTCACTGCTACATCCTGAGAAAATTTGGTCAAGATCGGACCACTATATCATATAGCTGCCATAGGAACAAACAGATGCAAATTTAAACTTTGTATGAAGATCTTTGTTATTTTTTGAGATATCTTAACCAAACTCAAAGATTATGGATTGCGTACTCATTGTAACATTCTGTAAAAATTTGGTCAAGATCGGATCACTATATCGTATAGCTGCCATAGGAACAGTGGCTTTTAATGCTATTCCCAGAAGGAAATATTCCGCAGAAAAATGTACTAATTTGCCGCAGCCCAACTCAGAGGATTGCACTCCGAGTTCGTGTAAAAGTCTCATTCGCTTTTACATTAGAGTGATCGGGGTAATTCGGTAGGAAATCCACACTACCCTACGGCAGGTTCCGCTACGAACTCTTACGTTTTCCTGAGCTCGTCGTAGACACATTCTGCAGGAAATTCAGTTTCCATTTCTGCTGTAGGGAAATTCTAGTTGGGAATTCTTGGAAATTCCACTTGGAATTCTGGCTGGCATTTCTCCCTCCCTAGGGTTCTGGCTGCTGCAGAAATAAAATCGTTTACATACATTTATTTTTTTCGACTTTGTTTCTTTATTTTTATTAAATAAACATTTTCATACATGAATTTAACATTAATATTATTAAATTAATTAATACTGAAAAGAGAAGAAACGAAAATGTACATACATTAGTTTTTATTTTGAATATATTTCACTTTAATTAGTGTATACTTACATTTCGTGTGCTTCCAGTATTTTATTAACGCATTTGAATTAACCCACATAATGGCCAATTTAAGAATATATACCTGTCTAAAACAATTACACAATATATTGCAAGAAAAACTTACCCATTTATAAATGCGTTGTTCATCCAACACGCGTTCAAATAGCACTGCTGCTGCTGATAGAAATACCAAAAAAATTGGTTGCCAACATAACAAAATGTAGCAAATCGCGTACTCTAGACTCTAAGCTAAGAGTACCGCAAACGTATTGACAACCCTTACAGCTAAGAAGATTTTCTAGCAGAATACTATGCTGCCCAGGCTATAGCAAACTCAGCAAACCGCTTGAGCTCGTAGCGGAAGCTGCCGTGGGAAATTCAAACCTCTGAGTAAGAATTCCAATCTGAGTAATATGCAGAGCAGTCAGTAGCATACTCAGTAAAACGTTTGAGCTCGTTACGATTCATTGGTGTTGCGACTTTCAAAATCAATTTTCAGTATATGGCACAGTATATGGCTCTGGCTGCAATAATCCAATTGCAGCGAAAACTTTAAAACAGCGAGCAGCGAAAATGTAAATTCTCTATCTATATATATAAAACTCTTTATCCTGACTGACTGACTGTCGAATGCTTCTTCTTTAGTGGACGCAACAATCAATATGTCGTCTATATAAACGATTACAAATAAGTGTGCGAGATTACCCAATGCTTTCATTACAGCTCTTTGGAACACTGACGGTGCGTTTTTCAAACCGAACGGCATTGACAGAAACTCATACAGCCCATCAGGGGTAACGCAGGCAGTATATTCAATTGATTCTGGGTGCATTGGGATCTGGTAGTATCCACTAGCCATGTCCAGAGAGGTAAAATATTTCGCACCACGCAACCTAGCAATTTTGTCCGATATCAAAGGCAACGGAAACTTATCGGCCACTGTATTGCCATTTAATTCTCGATAATCGACACAAAGCCTTGCAGACCCATTCTTTTTCTTTACTATCAACGCCGGGCTAGCAAACGGTGAGCTACTTGGTCTAATGACTTTAGACTCTATGAGTTCATTGATCTTAGCACGTACTATATCTCTCTCTCTCTCTTGGGCTAAATCTATACAGTCGTCTCTGTACAGTTTTAGTCGGTTCAAGCAGTCGAATACACATTTCACCAGTACCAACACGAGTTTGCGGAGTGCCTTCAATGAAAGACGTTGAGTACTTCTTCAACAATGATATTAATTTTACTCTTTCATCAGCAACAACTTCTGTTTCTAAATTATCGAAATTAGCTGGCTCCGATAAGTTACATGCGTTAACCATTTTTGATCGTACAATTTTAAAGCCATCAAAAGAAATTTCTGCTGTAAACCCTTGAGCCAATACTTCTCCACCGATAACAACATTATTTTTCATGCAATCATCCGGAACTACGTGGAGCAAGATTTTTAAACAATTGCCATCAATAATGGCATTACTTTCAATTTGAACTATACTGCAAAGATTGGCATTACCTATACCTTTTAAGGAAATTACATTATTTGTTCTCTTACCAACTAACTTATTGGAAATACTTTCTTTAGCTAATGAGCACTCTGCTCCAGAGCCGAATGAGATTGGAAACTTCTCACCTTGTATCATCATAAAAGACTTAGGTTCATCCACGACGCATAGTTCTACCCTCTTTTCTGTCCTGGATCCTGTTCCTCCCGTCGACACGTTTTTGGGGCAGTTAGGGGCGATGTGGCCCGGCTCACGACAATGTTTTCCTTGATGAAAAGGCTCTCCGGAACGACGTTCTCTTCCAGCTGGTGAACTTTTGTACCCTTTTCCGGCTCTGCAGTCCACCTTTTTATGGCCCAGTTTGCCACAAAGATAGCACTTGACCTCCATTGCTTTGGCACGCTTGGTTTCCTGTTCGCAATTTTGTGTATTGCTTTGGCTTTTCAGTAAGTTAAAAACTTGTAGTTCCGATTGCAAGTCACGTCTCTGCAAACGTCGATCGAAATTTGCCATGTGTCCTAGCACAAACGCCACGGCAATTTGCTCGTGATCCATGTTACGCATTTTTGTGCATAGCGACGTCACAATACGGCTTGCATATGCAGACAAGCCTTCACTGTTATTTGGACGGCTACTGAGCAAACGCAAGAATGTTGCTGCTGGCGTCTCAGGTGACTCGTATCGCTGCTCGAATACCTGCCGAAACTCCTGCCATATTATTCCGGGATAACATATCTGCGACAGCCATTGTGATGCGCTTCCTTCCAAAGATTTGCTCAATGCCATTATGAGCGCACTGCCGCTTAGTTGTTTTTCGTCGAAAATAAGCTCCACCGTAGCACACCACTGCGTAGCATCACCTCCAGAAATGTCCGGATTATACTTCGGCGTGTAAGAACGCCTTGTTGCTGTGGCTCGCTTGCCGATGCCCTTAAACTTTTCGCCAGCTCCAGAAAATTTCGATTTTGCTGGTCAAACAACACATAAAACTGCTCCGAAAAGGTTGTTGGACGAGAGCTGTATCCCACTTCTGATGTCGGGGAAATATTATCTTCCCCAGTCAGGACGACATCATCTTGCATGTTATCAGCCATCGTTTTGTAAAAATTTGACTTGATGTTTTTATTATTCCTGGATTAGCGCAGCGAGTCTCCGCAGCCGTGTTGCTAGCTCTCTGCTCTGCTAACAAAAGACTGTCATTAGATCGTTCGTTCCTTTTCCAACACTAGCAATGCATACGGAGCCACACTCCAGGGCTGATGCAAAGAACACCAATCTCACAATCACACAGTTCGCGGACATGTCAAAACTAGTACCGCATATTACATTCTCCGACATATGTAATATAAATAACAATGCTTATACACGCACACAAAACGATTCAGAAAGCAATACTAAAGCCCACTCGCTTGTTTGATTTGTTCGCATCAAACGCTCGAAACGCGGCATAACAGCCATCGAACGGGTATTCGAACGAGTGTGCAACCGATTACCCGTGTCTATACCGCAACTCCGATTCAGGTCTCGGGTGTCTGTACATCAACTCACATTCTGGTTCGAGACTCTGTGACGTCAGGCACCCGAAGTTATACCCTTCCCGAAAATTTTCGATCATGATTCGGTACTGAGTTAAAAACAAACGCTCATAAACAATTACGCACCCGTTCGTGTGCCGTGATTCAAACAAATTTTCGGTTCGAGCCTATACAGTATACAACTCACAACGAGTTCGACTCAATATCTGAGCCTGAACGAAACTGTCATACTCGTTGCAGCTCTCTGATGTATACATGTTTGGATGCTGTTATTGTATTTGCAACATAAATTCCATTAAGGTTTCTAATAGATTCAAAGAATCTAGAAAACTTTGTAGATTTTCCGGCTTACCGTCAAACTCTGGTATCAGAGATGGCGTTAGCTTGATAAATTCTACAATTGTTTGTGCCATTTCAGAGATTGTTATTATTTCCGGTTTTGTTTCGATTGGATCGCTTTCTTCTAGTGTTTCAATGTCACTATCAGATTGGTTGAATCTATTCTTTTAATTGGTCGGGATCAAACTCCGCCAATTGATTTAGACTTTCTGGCACGTTTATCTGAATATGTCGGCTATTGGTGACAGTAATCAATCTTGTGTTTAGGGATATTATTACCCTTAAGCATTTATTATTGTACTCAGATGTGAATTTATTTTCATAACTATTTACTAAGGTAACTATACTATGGTATTCCCTTACTAATATTTCTATATGGTTTTTTAGTGTTTCCGCTTTTATAACTGCATCTTTATTGATGCATTTGTAAGATTTATCAAATTTGTAAGATTATCAAATTTGTATCAAAATGCGTCTATATGTTTCGCAATTTCGTTCCAGTCCATTCTTTTTTATACCCTTGCAGAGGGTATTATAAATTTGTCACGAAATGTGTAACGCATGGAAGGAGGCCTCACAGACCCCATAAAGTATATATATTCTTGATCAGGGCGAAGAGCTGAGTCGATATAGCCATGTCCGTCTGTCTGTCTGTCCGTCTGTTTCTATGCAAACTAGTCTCTCAGTTTTGAAGCTATCTTGATGAAACTTGGTACAGATCCGTCTTTTTGCTGCACGCAGTACATATGTCGGAACCGGCAAGATCGGATCACTATATCATATAGCTGCCATAGGAACGATCGGTTTGAAATCAATATTCAGTATGAAAACTTTTTTGTTTCTTTAAATAACATAACTTATCATACAGATTGCGTGTTTGGTATAGTTTCAAACAGCCTGACCAAACTTGGTGCAAATCGGATTACTATATCATATAGCTGCCATATGAACGATCGGCTCGAAATCAACATCTAACAAATTTTTGAAATGTGCAAATCTCTGCAAGGGTATTCAAACTTTGGCTCGCCAAAGTAAGCTTGCGCTATATTTTTTTTCTGTTAATTTTACCCTGACATATGTTGGTGTTGAAAGTACCATTGCATTTTCTGCTTTATCGCAGTGTATAAGTGGGCTACAGATTTCGCCGAAAGCTTCTATATAATCAGTCTCGAACTGATATACTGATATGTATTCGCTATGGGAATGTAAAACTCTAATCGCATTAATGAGAAAATTTGGAAAGCTTTCGTAAACGTGATCAATTTCTCCTTATTCATTTTTAGATCCTATCTAAGTAATTTGCCCTACTCATGTATCTTTTCTTAATAATTTTATTATGCTTAACACAGATTGTAAGCAGAAATTGTAAAACTAACACTATCGTGATAATTAATAATTTTCTTCTTTGTAAATCAAAAATAAAATTTAAGGTGATAGCTTTTAGAAAGAACATTTTTTTTTTTTTTCAATTTATCATTTGACAAATGTTTTATTGCAGCTGAGTATATAGATACCCAGCGTCAGAGACATGAAAATATTAGTTGTTATAGAATGTGGTTGGCTCACATTTCGGTTTACAGTTCATTTGTTGTTTTTTTTTTTCAAATTCTCCAACCACATTTGTTAGTGTAAAGCCTATCAGTGTTTAGTATTTTTTCAAGCAGCGGTTTCCCACATAGGCTTGAAATTAGAACTTAATGTTAAAGCAAATTGGGGCATTCGCAATTATGCAGCCCGTTTGCGTTGTTTCGCACCAATGCGAAGCTGCTCATCTAGGTGTTGAAGACGCTCTCGTTTGTGTATCGACGTGTATCGTTGTCGGTCTGATTCATCCTTGGCTACCTGAATCATTTCCTTGACCAGTCGCCGTTGCTGCAACAGTTTCACTCTCTGTCCACTCCTTTTGTGCTTTGGTATCGCTTTTTTTCTTGTCGAGCCCGGTACTCAGCTATTGTGAGTGGGCGTGGTCCATCGGCTTGATTTGCCTGCAAGGCCTCTTGCAACGTCGGCAAATCCTTTTGCTCAATAGGAACAGCTGTCTCGAACTTAGGCTCCTCTGCCATCAATTATTTGCAACTTTTGTTGTTTAATTTAATTCACCATGTAGTATTTTTCTTTTCTTTTCTCGTTGTTGCTGCTGCTGTTGTTGTTTTTTTATTTTTTTATTCTTCAGCTGCCTTTGGACACTTTCCATCTCTTTCCATTATGCACTTTGCACTTTGACCAGCCTGTGACTTTTGTCACGGACGTCATTTAATGTGTTCAGAAGAATGAAATAAGATCACACAAGGACCGTTTAGAGTTGGAGCGTCTGCTCCATTGTGTTACTTTATTGAGAATAATTCTTATATGTTTATGTTGGGCTTAGCTAACCCGAAACATGCAATGCTTATATCTATGTGTTTATATATATTTTTAAAAGTATGTTGGTATATACATATGTATGCAGAAGGTATGCATGCTACATATGCTACATATGCTACAATACATACATGCAACTAGTGATGTAAATAGAAAGTGAACATCGATTTAAAAATCGGATTCTTAAAATCGCCCACGCAAACATCAATTGATCGAAACATCGGAAATTTCGACATCGATTGATCGCATTTTCATATGCATTTAAATGCACAGAAAAGTGCATTTAATACATAACACATTTTAGCTCAGCTCGCGATCAGTAACATAATCTAATTATGTGAAACTGTCCTCTGCGCGACTTGAAAAGTCCGAAGTGATTCGTTTTTAATAAAAGTTTATTTTTCTCATCATTAAAAAGCTTTCGCCCTACGCGTTTCGCAATTATATTGCCTCCTTCAGGGAGTCTGAAACAAACATTTAAACATATACTAGGGGGCTTGCCCCTGCTCGCTTCGCTCGCCAACCCCCGGCTTGCAACGCTCGCTGAAATCTCGGGGAGAAATGTGAAATGAAAATAGGCAACATTTCTCACAGCTATAGCCGGACCATATGTCATTTCTTATAAGAAAGCGGGAAATGTCTACCCACATTTTCCTGCAATTGGATTTAAAAAATAGTACTTTGTATAATACTAGGGGGCTTGCCCAAGCTCGCTCGGCTCGCCAACCCCACCTCGCTACGCTCGCTGAAATCTCGGTGAGAAATTTTGAGTGAAAATAGAGATAACTTCTCAAATCTCGGGGAGAAATGTGGAGTGAAAATAGGAGACACTTAAAGCCGGACTTTATGTAATTTCTTATAAGAAAGCGGAAAAATGTAAATTCAACTTTTCGTTGCAATTGGACTTCAGATAATAGTACTTTATATAATACTAGGGGGTTTGCCCCTGCTCGCTTCGCTCGCCAACCCCCAGCTCGCTGCGCTCGCTGAAATCTCGGGGAAAAATGTGAAGTGAAAATAGGAAACATTTCTCACAGCTATAGCCAGACCTTATGTCATTTCTAATTAGATAGCGGGAATTGTAAATTCAATTTTTCCCTGTAGTTGGACTTAAGATAATAGTAATAAGTAGTACTTTATATAATATAGAGAATTTACATTTTCGCTGCTCGCTGTTTTAAAGTTTTCGCTGCAAATGGATTATTGCAGCAAGAGCGAGTAACAGTGCCATATACTGAAAATTGATTTTGAAAGCCGCAACACAAATGAATCGTAACACATTAAAGGTTCTCTTGTAATTCGACTAAAAATTTAGTTTTTCAATTTCCGTGGTGGAGAGAACCGTGGCAAAAATCTAAAACAAACTCGTTAAATGCAAGATATAGATGACGGTATAGTCTCTAGTCTCTTAAAGTCTTTGAGATCTAGGAACTCAAAAAAGGGACAGACGGATATGGCTATATCGACTCGGCTGTTACTGCAGATCTAGAATATATATACTTTATGGGGTCTGCCTGTTACTCACATTTGTACAAACGTAATAGTACTTGTACTTTTTAAGTACAGGATCTAAAAGCATAAGCCGTCAGATTTTTAAAAAAATTTGTAAGATGTCGATTTCGATCCAATCGTTCCTATGGCAGCTACATGATACAGCCATCCGATCTTGACCAAAATTCCTCATGGTGTAGCAGTGAATAAGAAATACATAATCTGTGAGTTTGGTTGAGGTAGCTCAAAAAACAACAAAGGTAATCATATTAATGTTTTATTTGAATCTGATTGCTCCCATGACAGCTATATGATATAGTCATCCAAACTTGACCAAATTTTCTCAGGATATAGCAGTGAGTAAGAAATACATAATCTGTGAGTTTGGTTGAGATAGCTCAAAAAACAAAAACAATTTCATACTGAGAAATTTTGACCTTTGACCCCAAATTTTATCCCCTTCCAGTGGGGACATCAAAAAATCCCGTCTTATTGCACGATATCAGTTCAATATCTAAAGCCGTTTGGCCTACAGTGTGATGTCTCATTTGCACCACATTTGGTAAGGATCTATTAAACCTCGTTGCTGACCACCGCTGAGGCTGTTATCACTGAATTCCCAAAGGATGATGCTGCTCCTGGCATGGCCGGTATGGGTGGCATGGGCGGCATGGGAGGCATGGGCGGTATGGGTGGTATGATGTAAGCTACCCATTCATCCTACATATGTTTAAGTCCATGATGCACTACGTCAGTATGGGATGTGAACAGAGGAACAGCATGGTAATCCACGGCGAGTCCACCTACATTCTCTTCCTTGCGCGGTGCATCCAGCTGCATACTCCAACTCCACTCCATCTAAACACACTTTGATCTCTTTCTATTTCCCCATGTTCGGGGATTATAACGAGAGTTGCCGAGGTTTTGTTTCGCATTTATTTCCTTTCTGAACAATTTCACACTTTGCCGCTGGTTGTGCACTCGCCTCAAGGATTGGCATCTGTTTCTTAATCTGAATTTCCCCGCACTCCACCCACATCAAGACCATATTCATCCCTTTCCCCTCTTTTCCCATACGCTGTCGTTTCTGCATCGTGTTCAACGTTTCTTTTTTTAACTATTCCTTAATTCTATTTTTTACATGTTATATATGTAAATGCAAAGAGAAGTACCGTTAGTTGTAAAATAAAATAAAAATACAATTTAAAAAAAAAACTGTATCAAACTTAATATTTGTGGGTTCGGTGGTAAGCTGTTGATTTAGTGATCCGATCCAGCCGGTTTGGATATATTTACTGCGGACGTACCTGTACCAAATTTCATCAATATAGCTTAAAGACTGAGAGACTTGTATAGAAACAGATGGACATGGCTACATCGACAGCATTTTGAGGCAGCATTTTCCCGCCCACAATGCATGAAGTCAGTTTTCGGCGAGAAGCCAGCATGGAGCCACCGCGTCTAGTATTTTTATTGCCCATATGCCCTGAAGCCGCCTCGTCAGTATTTCTTACCATACGCCACCTAGTGCTAGCACCGAGTACCAAGCATAGAGTACTAAGCATCGAGTACTCAGCATCGAATATTGAGATCGGGGTTTCGATAGCGAAGCGTGGTTTATCGACAATTTACTTTTCGGGCGGGCCGGCAGCGAGCGATCGTTTTTTTTTTCTCGTGAATGAGGGACATAGAAATGGGCAAGAAAACGCGATTGTGAGCAATTATCGGGAAAAGAGAAGAATAAAACCAACGAGGAACAACAACGAAGACGTCGACCAACGAGCAGCAACAAGGATCACGAGTTGGACACGAGATGGAAAAGAGGTAAATCAAGGGACACTGCGTACGGCGGTACAGCAACATACGCGTGGTGTGAGGGTGGCCAGTGGAGCACCCAGCGCCAACAGCAACAACGCTCAAAGGCTCGGCAGCGCGACAACAACCATAACAGCGAAATCAACAGCAACGGGAGCACAACAGCGACGGCCAACAACAGCGCCCGCATTTTTACAAAAGCACAGGCGACGCTGTCGCGCTACGAGGAAATACCGCATGGTAAGCTGGCCCACGGCCATTTTCTTATAAGGTTTCCGCCGCTAAGGCAAATTGAATGGATCAAATAAATGAATATAAAAAATGCAGTAAGCTAGTAAGTAGAGCATGCTCGATCATGCTAGATGTGATCAGCTCTGTGATCCTTGCCAATGGCCACTTGATCGTTGACGCTCAGGTTAGTCTGCGGTGCGCGCCATTTTGACCGCTGATTTAGGAGCGTAAGATGCTCCTCTCGCCAACGGCCCCAGAAAATCTGCTGATAGTATGTAATCCGCTGCCATCGATCCAAACGGTTGAGATTTAGCCCAGTGAGGTCCGGCTCGGGGAACATGGCTAGTGGGGCTGTGCCCAAGAAATGAGCCGGTGTGAGGACATCTAAATCGTCAGGGTTTTCTGAAATTGGAACTAAAGGGCGAGAATAAATTACTGCAGCGATGTGGCACAAAAGAGTGCGCAAGTCGTCTTGAGGTAGCGTAGAAGGGCCAACAGCTCTGTAGAAGTGGTGTTTTGCCGTCTTCACTGCTGCCTCCCAAAGGCCGCCAAAGTGGGGTGAGCGTGGTGGGATGAAACGCCATTCAATGTTGTCCAATAAACAGAATTCGTCAATGGCCTGTTGATGTTTGCTGCTGAGGAGCAGCTGCCGCAATTCTGCCAACTCGTTCTTGGCGCCGACGAAGTTAGTGGCGTTATCCGACCATATGCGAGCTGGTTTGCCACGAGTTAAGATGAATCGTCTAAGTGCGCTGAGGAATGCTCCAGTAGACAAATCGTTAACAAGCTCAAGATGCACAGCCTTCGTTGCGAAGCATATGAAAATACAAACGTAGCATTTTACTGGTGCACGATTCCGAACTTCGCTCTTGTAATATAATGGGCCACAGAAATCAATGCCAGTCACCATGAACGCATGCGATCCAGTCACTCGATCCTTCGGCAGATCAGCCATTATGTGTTCAGCCAAGCGTGGTTTTGCCCGAAAGCAAATTATGCACTTTGCAACAGCGCTGGTAACAGTTTTGCGCCCTCCAATGGGCCAGTACTGCATGCGAATTTGCGCAAGTAGCGAACGTGGTCCAGCGTGCAAGGTTCTGCGATGGTAGTCCATTATGATCGCTCGAGTTGCTGGATGCTGCCTTGGCAAAATTGCAGGATGCTGCGCCTCAAAGTTTAATATGGACTTCTTCAAACGACCGCCTACGCGCAGCAGACCCTTGTCATCTATAAAGGGTGCTAAAGAGGCCAACTAGCTGGATGATAGCACTTGTTGCCCACTCTTAAGCCGTTTGTAGTCCTCAGATAGATGAGCTGCTTGAATACACCGGATAATAATCCGCGTGCCGTGCTGCACATCCTCTATAGTGAGTACAGGGTGTCTGATTCGTCGACAAAACTTGTTTGCAGCCATATCCTCAATGCCAATGGTTGCAATGAGAGCCCTTTTTCTCACTTCAGGCAGCGACTTTATGGCAAGACATGATTCAGGCCATTCACACTTATCTTTGCCAAGGAAATCTGGTCCATAGATCTAAAGTGTGGAGTCTACTAATTCGCTGGGAAGCGCTCCTCTTGACAAGATGTCAGCAGGGTTGACCTTAGTAGGTACGAAGTGCCATTCCATGCCAGCAGTTGCATCTTGAATGAAAGAGATTCGATTAGAGGCGAAAATTTGAAATCTTGAGGGTTCATCTCGTATCCAGGATAAAACTACTGCAGAGTCAGACCAACAATAGAAGGGACAAGGGAAAAAATTCATTTGCTGCAGCTCTTGCATGAGGCGTGCCAGCAAAACTGCTCCACAGAGTTCCAGTTTAGGCACCGTTACACACTGGTTCCTGTTGTTTGGGGAGAGCGGCCAAAAATACTTCTAGTTGAGGTAGAGGCTTGAAACTTACCTCAAAATTTTTATAAATTTGCAGTAGTATGATGTATAAAAATCAGGCGGATCGGAGCACTATATCATATAGCTGCCATAGGAACGATCGGTTCAGTGGTTTCGCTTATATGGGAGTGCGGTTATAAATACTTCTAGTGGGCATATCGGGCTGAAATTTCTATTGTAAGTTCTTTGCACACTTAGAAGTATAATTCAAAAATATTGAAGTGCTTGCACACCTCCACGTCCACCCTAAATCTTCCCACCCCGAAAAAAAGAACAAAAGGTTGTGATAACAAAAAAATAAAGTGGTAGATTTTCGGTTTGAAACTTTTTCATTTTATGTATAATTATAAGATTAAAATTAAATTTGTTTGAAAAGGGGCGTGGTTTTTCTCAGTACGCCCACATGAAGTAAATTTTTTGATGTAACTATATTATTTAATTCTAATGTTATATGAAAATAACAAAAAAATTAAATAATAAAAAAAAACTTAAAAATTGATAATTACATATGAATATACATTTAAATTTAATCGAATAAATTTGTGCCATCTAAAAGATCATATGCTGACTTTAATAACACTGACTTTTTTGTGCATAGGAGTTTTCTTTGGCCAGTAAGGAATGTATCTGAGCTCAGAAGCAATCTATTTATTAAGTCCGTATTTGTAGCAATGCGTGACATCTTCCGAGTGTGCTGCCTTCTGACCATTTTAATGTCCTTATTTTTTGATTCTGCAGCTTCTTCAGATAACTCCCCAATTGGCATAAGTGCATAACTTATTACATCAGGAGCATGTACCAAAACTTTGTGTAGTGAGGGTGGGAGATAGAACCAAGGATATAACTTGATAAGCTCTTTGGCAGTGTCAAGTGCAAATTCGCCAAATTTGTTTACGTTGATCTTGTAACCAGATGCCATACATTGCAGCAATGTTGCACACCGAATTATAACATGTTCACTGATTCCTGTAATTTCGGCTGCCATTTTCGGGTTATTAAAAAATGCTCTGGCCGTATTGCCATCATTAGAAGTGCCACTTCCTCCACTTCTGGGTATGTCCACCAATAGACCCATTTTTACACGGAAATCTTTTTGCAATCGGGCTTTTTTATGCAGCATGGCTTCTTTCCCTTCAGCAGTACTAATTCGCCAACTTTTTAATTCTAGTCTGTATGAGACATGCAAAAAATATTCAAAGAATCTAATGTATGAATGCAATGGCGATAATCCAAATTCGAAACGTGTTTCATGAACCTTCTTGGTCAAGCACTTTTCCAAATTATTCATCTCTGTTGGCTTCGCTTCACATATATAGCACTTGGAAGATGATGTGTTGCTAAGGCCACTGCAAAGTTTGCCATCAACCATGCTTAACTGCAAACGATGTTCAATTTGAATTTGTTTTGCAGATATTGAACATTTTGTTGGCTGTAACAGCTGAATTTTGTTTTTGAAATATTTCTCTTCATTTAGAGCTAACTGAGTAGTTTCTTTTTTAAATTGAAATCTCAGTGGTCGGCAGTAACGTGTTGATGAAGGCCGCGGATTCTTCCAAATTATCTTGCGGTGCTTAGGATCATCTGCTGTTGTTAAAAGTTGCAATGGCACGTATGATGTCACAAAAAGGCTGAAATCTTTCATTTCGTTATTGTGGACTTTTTGCTTATATTCAGAATATCCAGTGCTGCCGTCAAATCCCCATTTTCCAATTAAAACTAGCTTGTCAATAAAATCATCTGCAAGACTGCCAAGAACATCACGCTGAAGTTGTACAATCCGCGACGCCGTGTGATCGAGCAAGCTCTACAGCTCGACTTCAGCTTTTGATTCACCTACACTGATTTTGTCGGGGTAGCTGGATGCCTTCGCTTTTAGCAATAACTTGTAGCTTGGTAAGAAATCGAATGACTTTTGGAATTAATAAAGCTTCGTATTAGCAGATATTGATGTTTGCTCATGTTTGCTTCTATGAGCAGTGATAAGACCTCATCGACGTCAGCTTTGGTATACATTTGATTAATTTGAATGTTCGACGATCGTAAAGCAGATCCAGCAGACTCATCGGCTTTTGACAGCTTAGCAATTCTTCGTCGCTTTGTTCTTTTGGATGACTCACCAAAATCACCTTTCGGACGTCCACGCTTGGCACTTTTACCCATTTGTTGAGGTCTACTATCGGTGCGTTCTATTGAAATAGTTTCTTTTGCATTTAACCACTCCGATTTATTTTGAAGAACGGTTGCTTTTTTACGTTTGTATTGAATCCAAAATGATGAAATTTTTTTACATATGTATCCAATACATTTCGTAAGCTCGCTCATCTCGGGTACATAGCCGATATTTTCAATATTGCTTTGCACATGATCCACAGCCTTCTGTAATTTTTCTGCATTGGTACCTATTTCTGTGCACCAACGATTGAAAATGTATTATCGTGTAAAGACACAGTGATAAGAGTCGCCTTTTTAAACCAAATTAAAAAAAAACATTAATAATTATAATTTGAACCCAATAAGAACATAAAACTCGAAAGACGAAGACAAATACAAAGCACAACAAGGCAAAGCAACCGCTTTGCAAGGAAAATCTAACCTTGAAAAAATATAGACGCCGTTAGTATATTGTAGATTATGCACACATCTGCAAATTTCTGCAGCTAATTTTAACTCTCTTATTACCTTAAGACACACACAAATTCACTGTAAAAGAACAGAATGGGGGAATCAAAGGGGAACACAACTAAAACTTTAAGTAAACATAATAAAGACGCACACAAAATGTACAAAAATAGGTTAAACTAAAACAATAATTTTAAAACAACTACAACACCAATTAGTTTTTTTCCATTTAAAAAATATAAAAAAAATACCTTCAACTTTGAAATCCATTCAAAATAACTCAAATTGATAAACTTTTTTAAGTGACTGATCTGATTGAAGTGCGCTTTTGTTGTGAGCTTTTTGCACTGCGTGCATCTGCGCTCTAAAAATGAACACGTTTTCACATCTTCAATGCTATTTTTAGAAAGTCCCGTTAGATTTCCAGAAAAAACCGGCTTGCTATACAAAGTTTGGACATTTTAGGGACAGTTTGTTTACTTCTAGTAATTTTTTTTTTGCATGCATTTTTTGAATTTTGGCCTGTGGAGGGAACCACTGTGCGTTAGCGTCTTCAATGGAGCCACGCGAGATTTTGCGCAAAGGAGATGCACTTCTCGCTTTCCATGAGCCATAGATACGACGTAGATGCATCCACCGTATGCATTTATGGACGCGTCACAGAATCCATGTACTCCCACAACGCTCTGAGGCAGATGAGCCAAACGAGGAAACTTCAGATGCTGAGTGCTGCTGATATCAGCTGACAGATTCAGCCACGATGAGTTAAGTGCTTCAGGCAGGCTCTCGTCCCACTCCACCTTCTCCCTCCAAAGCTGTTGCAAGAAGATTTTGGACTTTGTGATAGTGGGGCAAATAAGTCCAAGAGGATCGTAGAATCGAGCTATGGCGGACAGAACAGATCGTTTCGTTGGTTTCAAAGGCGACTGAATGGGCGAAAACGAGAATAGCAGTTTATCAGAAACAGGATCCCATGCTAGGCCGAGCGTTTTGGTAATGTCGCTACCATCATCAAACTTTAAGAATGTGTCTTTATCCGAGTCAGGTATTTCTTGCAGTACAGATGAGTTGTTTGAGCACCATTTTCGAATTTTAAAGTTGCCACGATTTAATAGACCCGTAACCTGACTCTGTATATCCAGAACTTCAGCTACGGATTGGCCACCAGTGATCAAGTCATCCACGTAAAAATCCCTTTTAACGATTTTCGCACCAATGGGGAAGTATTCTTGCTCGTCAGATGCAAGCTGTTGCATGGCACGAACTGACAAAAATGATGCGGACTTTGTGCCGTATGTCACTGTATCCAGCTTGTACGCCTGTATCCTTTGCTGAGGTGCATCACGCCACAAAATGCATTGCAAGTAGCTGTCAGAATCTGCCATTCTGACGCATCGATACATTTTGCAGATGTCTCCAGTTAACGCTACGGGAAATGTGCGAAATTGAAGCAAAGTACTGAAGAGTTTCGGCTGTATAGTAGGACCTGCCATGAGTAGCTCGTTCAAGGAGAATCCTGACGATGTGCTGGCAGACCCGTCGAAGACGACACGGAGTTTAGTTGAAGTACTTTCTTCTTTAATGACGCAATGGTGAGGTAGAAAGTATTTGCAGTGGTTTAGCGAGGACTCTGCTACAGGCGACATGTGATTCAGTGCTAGGTACTCAGCAATAAACGCAGAGTATTGAGCCTTGCGCTCAGGAAAACGCTCGAGTTTTCTCTCTAGATTGAGAAAACGACGATATGCTTGCTGGTAGGAGTCGCCAAGCATATCCAAACTAGATTTAAGTGGCAAACGAACTGAGTATTCGCCTGTGGCCAAGCGCAAGAAATTGGCAACAAAATGATCTTCACAGCCTTGTTCTTCTTTGGTGTACTTCGATACAGCTTCATCAGCCTTCTCAATCTCCCAAAAACGGCGCACAATGTCATCCATCCTAATCTCAGCTTGCAACCTATCGCTATCAGCAGATTGTGTTGCTAATAGAGCGGATTTTTTCGAGCGTATGTTGGTTCCTCCAGTAACTATCCATCCAAGCCGAGTTTTTTGTAGAAGTGGAAGACCAGAAGAAAGCTTGATTTGGTCGACACAAAGGAGATCAAAGAATAAGCCCGCTCCAATGAGCAAATCTATCTTACGAGATCTAAAGAAATCTGGATCTGCTAGGCGAATATTTTCCGGAATGTTCCAAGTATCTGGGCTTACTGTCATGCTTGGTTGATTGTCAGTTATTGCAGGAGCAACTAAGGCAGTGATATTTGCCGCGTTCTCGGAAGTGTGTGATTTCAACTGCACATCAACTGAAAATCCTTCTGAGCAAAAGTGAGCTTGGCCTAGTTCAGAAACAAGAGCAGATGATTTAGTTCGACGAAGTTTCAATTGATGAGCCAAAAATGAAGTGATTATGTGCAATTGCGAACAGGAGTCGAGCAATGCACGGCACGGTACCCATTTACCAGAACGATTCTTTATGCTTACAACAGCAGTGGCAAGAAGCACAAAATCTGGATTCAGATGTTGTGCTAACAGAGAAGTAGAGTGCGGCGAAAGTGAAGGATTTGACGAAGATCCTGTTTGCTGAGAGACAGTCATAGTGCCATGCGCTTGAGTCACCGTGGGTTGCGAGTTAAGATGCAGCAAGGTATGATGTTTGCGGCCACATATGCGGCAGGCAGTAGAGCTACAGTTTCGTACCTGATGTCCCTTTTTTAGACAATTCAGGCAGAGCGATAACCGTTTGGCTTCTTTGAGGCGAATCTGGGGCGTTATATTTGCGAATTGTGGACACAAATATATCAAATGCCCTGCGTTATTGCAAAAAACGCAACCATTTGTGGAAATATTGTTAGTGGCAATCAAAGAGTTTTTACTGTGGTTAGTGTTTCTTTTCTTTCCCACCTGAGAGTTAACTGTGTATGCTGCAGTTGCATGTTCCACATTTTC
This sequence comes from Drosophila neotestacea, assembly GCA_035044365.1. Classification (NCBI taxonomy): domain Eukaryota; kingdom Metazoa; phylum Arthropoda; class Insecta; order Diptera; family Drosophilidae; genus Drosophila; species Drosophila neotestacea. The sequence goes on from JAWNMD010000034.1 coordinate 127,301, forward strand.
CAACTTCAGACAGCGCTTCTCTAGAAACGTGGTGAACTGCTCACACGTTGGAATCTCGTCTGTTGAGGCTGTTTCTTCCCATTTGGCCTGGATGATACTGTCCAACTTCTGCATCAATGAGTGTATGATGATGCTGTTGGCGATTTGCTGCACATTGTCCATCGATTTCAATGCACGCAGATTTGCATTGACTATCCCACGCAGCTTCACGGCCGACGCCGACTCTACTCTCTGAATGCCAAGAATGTTCACTATGTGTGCCTGAAAGATTAAACGTTTATTGTTAAAGCGTTTCTGCAACAAGTCTTTTGCCACTACGTAGTTGGTGCTACTGATCTCCAATGATCTTATGGTCTCCAAGGCTGTTCCCTTTAAGAAGGTCCTAAGATGCTGAAGCTTTTCGATATCCGAGAGTCCCTAGTCCTGATCAATGACGGTGGTGAACATTGACATAAAGTCAGAATATTCCGTATAGCCGCCACTGAACTCAGGCAGCTTCAGCTCAGGCAAACAGCTTCTCCTTGGGTATGATATAGTAGCAGCTTCCTGCTGCATCGATATATCACCTCGCACTGTAGAACACGCTTGCACTCCTAATTTTCGTTTGTTCATTTCGCGCCGTAGTTTTGATTTAACTTCAATAATCAGCTTTTCAAAGTTATCGCGCAGCTTACTACCGATTTCGTTAAAGTCAGATTCTTCTAGACTGTCATGCACTAGAATAAAAGACTCTTCGGCCTTCTCAAATAGCTCTAAACGCACTTCGAGCTGTTCATCTGTCATTTGCTCAACATGCTGCGAACTTAATGCACTTGCAGACTTTTGGGCATGACTATAAATGGACTTGGCCTTACGTTTGAAAAACTCTGTTTTGTTTTCAAACGTTAAGACTGTCTCATTATTTGTCATTATTCACTTTCACTAAGAGACTGCAGTACAAGAAGCGAAACTGTGTGTGTTTGTTTGTGAGTCACAAATGCAGTTGACAACAGCTGCACAATTGCACAGAAAACGCGATAGAACTGTGCACACGAAATCTAGCAAAGGGAACCGAAAATTAGGGTCAACAAACTTTGGCTAGCGGCGCGCTAGCCAGCGAGCGAGAGCGAAAACGGAAAACGTAAGCGGCGATTACTGCAATAGCAAGTGCAGTTGTTGGCTTGTTTGTTTGCGGTATGTAAATTACAGCAAACACAAGAACTGTTTGATTTACAACTGTCTTTTTTTAGACCCAGTACTTTAAAAAAGTACAAATGGGTCTATTAAGTTTGTGAAAATGTGCGTAACAGGCAGAAGGAGGCGTGGCAGACCCCATAAAGTATATATATTCTTGATCAGCATCAACAGCCGAGTCGATATAGCGATGTCCGTCTGTCCGTCTGTCTGTCTGTCCGTCTGTCTGTCTGTCCGATTTTGTGTCGCCTAGATCTCAGAGACTATAAGAGCTAGAGAGACCAAATTTGGCATGTAAGTTCATCTATATCTTGCATTGAACGAGTTTGTTTTAGATTTTTGCCACGCCCCTCTCCGCCCCCGGAAATTGAAAACTAAAATTTTGAAGTCGAATTACGAAAGAACCTTCAAAGCTAGCGCCTTGATTTTTGGTACATATAGTACACACTATTGTCCAAACCTGTCCTGAAAATTTCATTCAAATCGGATGATAAACGTGAAAGTTAATCTACTAACAAAGTTACGAGCAAAAGGAAGAAGAAGAGACGCGAGCGACCTCTGTTTCTCAACTGATATGTTCGTAGTAGCGCCATCTATTGAATGGGATTGATAGTTAACGCCTTGCACTCAAAAAGTGCTGGGTCTCCTACTGTCGAGCTTGCTCCACTGTAGCTTACTGCATTTTCTATACCCTTGCAGAGGGTATTATATTTTTGTCACGAAATGTGTAACGCATTGAAGGAAGCCTCACAGACCCCATAAAGTATATATATTCTTGATCAGGGCGACGAGCTGAGTCGACATAGCCATGTCCGTTTGTCCGTCTGTCCGTCTGTCTGTCTGTCCGTCTGTTTCTATGCAAACTAGTCTATCAGTTTTGAAGCTATCTTGATGAAACTTGTACAGGTCCGTCTTTTTGCTGCACGCAGTACATATGTCGAAACCGGCCGATCGGATAACTATATCATATAGCTGCCATAGGAACGATCGGTTGGAAATAAATATTTAGTATGAAAAACTTTTTGTTTCTCAAAAATATCTCAACCAAATATACACATTGTGTGTTTGATTAAGTTTTAAACAGGCTGACCAAATTTGGTGTAAATCGGACTACTATATATTATAGCTGCCATAGGAACGATCGGTTCAAAATCAACATTTAACAAATTTTGTAAAATATCTGGCGGCTTACACAGGGGAATGCAAGGGTATACAAACTTTGGCGCGCCCAAGTTAGCTTGCGCTATATTTATACCCCCTGCAGAGGGTATTATATTTTTGTCACGAAATGTGTAACGCATTGAAGGAAGCATCACAGACCCCATAAAGTATATATATTCTTGATCAGGGCGACGAGCTGAGTCGATATAGCCATGTCCGTCTGTCCGTCTGTCCGTCTGTCTGTCTGTTTCTATGCAAACTAGTCTCTCAGTTTTGAAGCTATCTTGATGAAACTTGGTACAGATCCGTCTTTTGCTGCACGCAGTACATATGTCGAAACCGGCCGGATCGGATAACTATATCATATAGCTGCCATAGGAACGATCGGTTGGAAATAAACATTTAGTATGAAAACTTTTTGTTTCTCAAGATATCTTAACCAAATATACACATTGTGTGTTTGATTAAGTTTTAAACAGGCTGAATAAATTTGGTGTGAATCGGACTACTATATCATATAGCTGCCATAGGAACGATCGGTTCGAAAACATCATTTAGTATGAAAAACTTTTTTGTTTCTCAAGATATCTCAACCAAATATACACATTGTGTGTTTGATTTAGTTTTAAACAGGCTGACCAAATTTGGTGTACATCGGATAACTATATCATATAGCTGTCATAGGAACGATCGGTTGGAAATAAACATTTAATATGAAAAACTTTTTTGTTTCTCAAGATATCGCAACCAAATATACACATTGTGTGTTTGAATAAGTTTTAAACAGGCTGACCAAATTTGGTTTAAATCTGACTACTATATCATATAGATGCCATAGGAACGATTGGTTAAAAATCAACATTTAAAAAATTTTGTAAAAAATCTGTCGGCTAACACAGGGCACTGCAAGGGTATCCAAACTTTGGCGCGCCAAAGTTAGTTTGCGCTATATTTATTTTTTATTTTTATTAAATGTCTTAATCACAAAATTCAATGTTTATTTATTGACGTAATTAATAAATAATAATTAATAAAATGTATGTAATTAAGAGAGATCACGTCGGGGTCACCAAGAATGTTGAGCTGCTGAGCTTTTTCAGCAGCTGTAGATTAGCGAGTTTTTTAGCGAATAATTAATACACGATTTAATTAAGTTTAATATTACTTATTTATTTAGCCACTGAGGGCGATCCAAAAGCACTTTCAAACAATATGATTGCAGGCAGGCCCAATTTGCCTGTGCTTAGTTTAGCGAACAAACGTTTGTGATTTATTACAAAATTGGCAAGTCGATCAGCGTAATCGATGCGCAGCAAAAGCGAGACGAAATCAAACTAAACTATCAATGCTTGCACAAAGCAAAGAGCTAAGTAGATGTGTGCATTACAATGTAAGTATAAGAGCGAGAATTTACGATAAGAGATTGATATGCAAATGCGCAAGGAGAAACATAGCAATTAACATAGGCAAGAAAATGAAAAGAGAATGCTGCTACGCAGAGCAGCTTACAATTTAAAAGACAAAGTAATTGTTGTTGTTTATGCTGCTGTGGTGCTGCTGTTTGGCTGCATGACCAAACAACTATCAAGATCGGACACCTATAACATATAGCGGCCAAAATAACAACCAATCAACCAATCAAACCAATTTTTGTTAAAAAAGAAACTATATTATATTCCAAAACGATATCTTCTAAAATGAATTTATTTTTCCGTCTTTGCTTAATTTCAAGAATATCGACGTTTCTCGCACAGAGGTTACCTGCAAAAAGATCAAATTTCGCCAAATGTGCGCAAAAGTGCACATTGAGACAAACTGCCCTTAAATCACAATTAATAGTTCTACGACATACACTTGGACGTTTACTTTATGACCCTAATTGACGTTTTATATGTCTCCGCAAAGTTGAGATTTCTTTCCAAAAAAATATCTTTGGGAACATTTGCTACTTTTACAAAATATTAATAGAACACGCACAGATACAAGATATTGGCAAATAGGCTGCAAAAATATAGTAATCTTAAATCACGTGCTTTTCTAAAACAACAGCTGACTTAACAGCTGTTAGGCTTAACAGTGATCTGTTATGTAACATTTGAGGTCATAGGGGAAGTTACATCAAGAGGAGATATGACTGCTGTTAAATAACAGAGGCAGTGGAGTTTGGCGTGTAAAAGTGGGTATAGACAGAATCTAACAGAATAATAATAAGGGCGTGTGCCGCGCCAATCTTCGATGGCCGCTTTACGGTTTTTTGTTTTGCTTTGTGTGTATTTACAACACGTATGATGAAAAGTTGCCACACTTCATATTATGTTGTTCTTGTTACAAATCTGAATTTTGAATCTGAATCATAAAAGGGTATCTGTAGTAGGGTGAGGTATCGGCAATGTCGAGTAGCAGGCAGAATCGTCGCGAGCTCATACACACATCTGTGTGATTTAAATATGTGTGTGTGGCATTAAAGCAAAAAAAGAGAGCGATATATTTGACCTGACTCGACTACAGATACCCTTTTTATAATATATTTATAATTTTTCTATAACATTATTTTAAGCAGTATTATCTATATATAAAACTCTTTGTCATGACTGATTGACTGACTGATTCACTTACTGAATCATCACGCTGTAGGCCAAACGGCTAAAGATATCGAGCTGAAACTTTCACACAACATAGCTGAAACAAAATTATCGTGCAAAAAGACGGGATTTATTGATATCCCCACTGGAAAGGGCTAAAATGGGGGGTCAAAGGTCAAAATTGCTTAGTATGAACATTTTTTTTGTTTTAGAGCTATCTCATCCAAACTCACAGATTATGTATTTCTTACTAACTGTTACATTCTGTGAAAATTTGGTCAACATGGGATCACTATATCGTATATTTGCCATAGGAACAATCAGATGCAAATTGAAATTTTGTATGAAGATCTTCGTTGATTTTATAGCTATCTTAACCAAACTCACAGATTATGGATTTCGTACTCATTGTAACATTCTGTAAAAATTTGGTCAAGATCGGATCACTATATCGTATAGCTGCCATAGGAACAGTGGCTTTTAATGCTATTAATAAACAATCAAACGATGAGTAGGGGGGGGGGGGTGTGTGTGTGTTACGATTCATTGGTGTTGCGACTTTCAAAATAAATTTTCAGTATATGGCACTGTTACTCGCTCTTGCTGCTATAATCCAATTGCAGCGAAAACTTTAAAACAGCGAGCAGCGAAAATGTTAATTCTCTATACTATATAAAGTACTACTTATTACTATTATTTTAAGTGCAATTACAGGGAAAAATTTAATTTACACTTCCCGCTTTCTTATTAAAAATAACATAAGGTCCGACTATAGCCCCCGAGATTTCAGCGAGAAGGGGGCAAACCCCCTAGTATTATATAAAGTACTATTAATATTATTTTAAGTTCAATTGCTGGGAATAATTGAATTTATATTTACCGCTTTCTTATTACAAATGACATATGGTCCGGCTATAGCTGTGAGAAGTGTATTTTCACTTCACATTTCTTCCGAGATTTCAGCAATCGTAGCGAGCCGGGGGTTGGCCAGCGAAGCGAGCATAAGAGGGCTTGCCCCTGCTTATGAAAAGTAATATTATTTATTAACATTTACCGCTCTCTCTAATATATAAGTTAACGATAGTCAACCGACTATTGCATTCTCTTACTTCCTATACAAGAGCAATGCCAAATAGTTTGGGATTCGTAGGTGGTACTCATATTGTAAGAGTATCAACGTAACGACTCCAACGCTCGATGGCTTGCAGGTGGTTTTGGTTGATGCTGATAAGCAACAGCGGCGCTCGTAGTCTTAGCTATAGGTATATAGGTGGTTTGAAAGTGAAAATCAATAACAGAATAGCGCACATTAAGTGGCTATTATACTCAAATTCACCGCCAGCCGCGTGGGCAACTGCTCAAAAGTTGCAGGCAGAGCTTGACTTTCTTGAAGCAAGCCTCGCTCAAAAGAGCCCCAACACCACCGCTAGCTCAGCTTAAATTAAAGTAATTAAACAAGAAATAACAAAACCGTCGTCCCCAAAGCAAGTCAACTTGCATGACACCGAAGATGTAATAACTGAAGCAGAATCAACAAGCATGCACACCGCCACTTGTGCCATCGAGGGAGCGTGTCAGACCGCCGACGTCCAGCTGATGCGGCTGAAGAGAGCATGCAGATTTCATCTTTAACATGTAAAATTATTATTAATTATTGTAAAATTCCAAAAATATATTAATATATAAGAAAAATTATTGTAAAATTAAGCGGAACCATATCCGTCCAATAGAAGCATAACCCTTAAAGCTATTCGAAATACTAGGCAGGAATCTGTATTAACAAAAAACTTGTAAATGATTATAAATCAAAATTGTAAAATTAAGCGGAACCATATCCGTCCAATAGAAGCATAACCCTTAAAGCTATTCGAAATACTAGGCAGGAATCTGTATTAACAAAAAACTTGTAAATGATTATAAATCAAAATTTCAATATTTGATTCATTTAAATAGGATTGATTGATTAGATAGGATTTGACTAATTTAAATAAGACATATATGTATGTCCATGTTTAATATTAGTATAAGTAGATTTGATAGCTTAGAAATGGGATTAGTAGAACGTAATAAAGAAGGACGAATTAAGTAATGTAGATTTAATATTAACAAATGTACCGCTAATAATCATTGTTGTTATAATGTGTGCAATTGTTTTTTTTAATTATTTAAATTACATAATAAATGTTTAAGAAAAAAGTATATGAGCCAGGCAAATGACTTGGACAAAATCTAAATTTGATTGCACTAAAAAAACAACAATGATTAATAATAAATAAGATAAATAGCATTAAGAAAATGAATTTAAATAATTAATAAATAAAGATGAACAGCAATAAGAAAATGAATTCAAACAATTAATAAATAAAGAAATTAAGAAATAAAGAAATAATAAATATAGAAATTAAGATAACAATAAAAAAAATAAAATAAAATAAATGGCCACACTAAAAGAGAGAAGTCTATGATAGAGATGCTTACTTTAGAAAAAGAATTCTAAGTTTGGTCTCAACGACCCCAATAACCATCTGTCAGTTAATTTAGATTGTTCCCCTTTAATCATAGCTCGCAAATAACTGTTGACCGTTTTTCTTCTTGCGCTCTCGTTGCGAGCACAACCGAAAAAGTTCATACCGTCTCGCTCTCGCTCTGAGCAAGAGACTCTTGCTGTCTTCATTTATGTTTTCTGTTGAGCGCTTTTCGTTGAGCTCTTTGTATGTCGCTAATTTGTTTAATAGAACAATTTAAATTTATTTTCAAATATTTTTGTTAACAAGTTCCATTTCGATACCATATTCCATATAACAAAATGCTATCAAAAAGCAAAAAAAAAAGTTTCAGAAAATGTTGTTTTTAAATTTTTTTTGCATTAAACGCGTTCGAACATACGTTCGCGACCCGTGGAAATGCCCATATATATTTTTTGTAACATTTTTTATATATTATGTGTTAAGCTTTATAACCAGTAAGGCGTTAAGATTTTCTGCACTAATCGAACTTCTTCGTTCACTTAATATAAAGTGTAGGGCTGAGAATGCCCGTTCGACGGAAACTTGCGTTGCAGGTGTAGCCAGCACAACCTGCGCTAGTGCACTTATATGAGGAAACTTAAGCTGCAAGTCATTAAAAAATTCCAATATATGTATTTGAATTTAATGGCAAGCGACCAAATGTAACGTCGAAGTAGCCAGGAAATCCTTTAAGTCCAATAATTTTTTAAGCATTAAATAGGTTGAATTCCACCTTGTAGCAACGTCGAGCGATGGTACTATGTTTACCAATATGTTTATGTACACCAATACATACGCAAAAGACCTTTTGCTTCACTGAACACGACAAAACGGTCTTGGAACAACCAGAACAAAACAGAATAGAAAAAAACGGTTTCGCTCTGAGCGCGAGCGAGCTCATTCAAGAACCCATAAATCGGTTGCTCTCTGAGTCTTTTCGTAAAGAGTCATGAAAAGACACTTATTTGCAGACAACGAGAAATGGTCGACAGTTATTTGCGAGCTCTGCTTTTAATACATTGCACAAGCACTCAAAAGGCCATTGTATTAACCAACATTCCAGATGTACAGGATAGATGGGTTATATAGACGATCACCAAGACTTAGGCAGACAACTAATAATGATGGTCTTCAGAAAATAGTTCATATCCATAATATAATGGAATGGAACGAATTATTTACTGAATTTTATAAACTAAAAAGTGATTTCGACAAATCATACAAATTAATGACCCAAAACAGGTCAATACAAAAGACCACCATTAACAAGCATGCACAGATATTAGTGAAATGCTTTAATTAAGCAGGTAAACTAATATATGAGCATAAAGATTGATTAAACAAAGATCATTGGTCTCAAGTATCAAATCTTTTGATCAAACAACGATCGAATTGGTTAGGTTAGGTTAAGTTGAACAGACGGCTCGGCCAAGGCCGAGAGCACACAGAAGCCCTTAGGGCCCATTGTGGTGATAGATGCTGTAGGAGTAAGAGGGAGGAAGGAAAGGGTTGATGGGATATAGGCTGAAGAGGGTACACGTTGCTTATGTTGATCCATTCAGCAGTTTCTGTGGGCTGGGCACGCCCTTGAAACCACTTTGTGGAGTCCAGAAAGAGTGATAGGTCTTCCAAACGCTCGTTTGAGAGACCGCCCAGCTCCTTAAAGAATGGCTTCCCGAGAAAACGGACACTCTCTGTCTCTTCTACGTTACTGCAGCTACGACAAAATTCTTGGTAGGGTCCACCATACCGTTGCGCCATTCGGCCAATGTAACAGTGTCCTGTTAAGACCCCTGTCAACATCCTTATCCTGTTCTTGTTGAAGTGTATGAGCTTAGATGTTCGCTTTGGGTTGTATCTTGGCCATAGTGCCGAGGCAATCTCGCACCCCATGTTATCCGCCCAGTGCCTATCAGCCATGGTTCTCCCCGCCCCTGTAAGTTCAGAGAGAATATTCTGGATAGGCCTTCCTATATCAGTCACCGTGTAACTTACCGGTAGTGCTGATCCGAGCCTAGCAAATTCATCAGCCATCTCGTTACCCGACACTTTCATTTGTCCTGGCATACAGACCAGTCTGATTTCTTGCTGCCACTCTGTCCTATCTGGGAAGACAATTGTGAATCTGTCTTCCCATTTGAATTCTTGGACGCAGTAGTCATTTTCCTCGGCCCTAGCTGTGTAGCCTTGCAGCACTCCTTGCGGCCGTGTACTTGAGGAAAATTTATATCGGGTCCAGATGCTAACAGCCAGTGCTGCTTGAGCGGTAGAACGAACACATACTGTTACATCCAAGCAGGCATTTCTTTGCACCTTTCGGAGGCTTATCAGATGGGAGTTGGTGCGAGTCACCTCCCACCATACCAGCGCCCCGTAGGTGAGAATGGGTCTGACGACTGCAGTGTAGAACCAATGAATGATGTATGGCTGCAGTCCCCATCAGATTCAGTGCGTTCTCCATGAGATCACTAATTGTAGGCAAAAACTTGCCACTTATCAGTAAGACCAAGCATAGGCTGTTACTCTGAATCATTGATCCTTTACTTTTTGTAAAGGGTCATTTAGGACAGTGTTGCACAGCAGGGGAGATATGACTCCCCCTTCGGAGTGCCCTTGGTGGCCTTTCTTCGAATTGTAGAGGTGCAGAGTTGGGCGTTGATCATTCTGCAGCCTAGCATGCTTCTTAGCCACCGATTGACCCTCGGGTGTGAGTTAATTTTGACAAATGCTGCTAATATTGACTCGATCCTCACGTTGTTAAAGGCACCCTCTATGTCGAGAAATGCCACCAACGCAAATTACTTTCTCTGCAGACTACCCTCGATTGTTCCTACAACCTCGTGCAGAGCGGTCTCAGCTGATCTACCCTTGAGGTAGGCGTGCTGAGCTCCGCTAAATGCTTGAGGTGTTAGCTTAGTCCTGAGGTACAGATCGAGGAGTCGCTACGGCGCACAGTGGCTCATTCACGAGACTCACGTGACAAAAATCAAAGCTCACGAGTCGAAATCTGGCAAAACGTGAAATGCAGTTAGGTAGAGAATTGTTTGAAGTTTACTGACCTAACTTTCCTTTTTCGATTAGGTAATTTGCTTCGGTGGTAGAGCTCTTCAAACATGAACAATATTTTCATGTTGGCATTTTTGAATATTTTTTGCAAAAATTGTTCATCTTTGGGATAGAATTACATCGAAATGGTTCATTTGAGCTAAAGTTTCTTAATTTTGTGTAATTTGTGAAAATTCCATGGCGAGAAATATAAAAATTTTGTACATTTTGAGTGTGGAAGTATTTTAAATAAATTATTTACTAAACCTCTATTTTTGTAGCAATTTTTCGACTTTACGTAGACTCTTAACACCGAGTCCAGGCTAGTCCAGACAAGCCACGTAATACTATGATTATTTTTAAAACGATTTTTCATAATTCCAGAGTGCGAAATTTTGCGTTTTCGGCGCAGTTTAACATACGATTAATGCACCAAGCCTAAAAATGTTCAATTTGCTTAGGAAAAAATGCGCAATTTGCTTGGGCAAAACTGCGCCGCGGCGAGCGCATTTGTGCGCTACCTGCATGCAGCTGCATTTTCGTAGTCGAAAGAACCTTTTTGTCAGGTAACAGTTTGCTTCTTTGTGAATATTGTCCTTATTGGCATATCCTATTATACCTACTCATAATATTGACATATTCCATTTTTACCTAAATAATATTTAATTAATATTAACATATGAAAACACACGCCTTGCAGGTAGTTGTTGTTATGTATTGCGCAAAATTGGCTAATGCTCTCTATCCGCATAAAGTCCAACTACCTAATCTTATGTGTTTTTTAGGGATTGCACTTGTTAGCCTATTTTGTTGTTGGAAATATAGGTAAGTATTGATTGGATTCTAGGTTATATATTCAGCTTTTTGCCTAACAGTCAAATTCTGGCATCTAACGAAAAGTGAATAGTATTTTTCAATATAATTCATACACCAAAGCTGTAAGATGTCTGTTACAATTCGCGATCTCTTTGAAATTTTAATAATTTCATTAGACAAAAATGAGTTCATGTCAATTGCGATGAGTAGACTTGATGTGCCAAAGGAAAATATCCGTGAAGCAGCCTCGATTGAAATGAAACTTAGTAAAGTTTACTACAAGCTAAAGACGAAATGGACTGAAATGCGTCGCGAAAGTGAAGCCTTCAACATAAAATATGGGGAATGGCTGGAAGAGGACTTTGATGCTACTCAAGATTCTCCTGGGAAATCCAACAAGGTACGAGGAAGACCAGCCAAGTCAATAGAAGAATGTTTGGAATACACAAGAAAAAGGAAACTCCAGGAAGCAACGGGAACAATTCCTACTGGCCACCTCTCGGAAGGATTGACCATGCAGTATAGAAGGGAACAGGAAAGAGACAAATCGGATATTACAAAAGCAGTGACAGTGACTTAAAAAATGAAAGCCAGTATTCCCACTCCACCAAACACGGATATCAGCCGCTTCACGCCTGATGAGGGTTTGGCTCTATATCTGGATCTCGGTCTTCCTAAGGAGAAGTACAGTATTCTGCGAAGCGCTTTAAAGCTGCACAATCCATTTGGTTTAAATATGGAAAAGAGACTCTGGACCTAATTAAAACTACTGTTAGTGAGATGAATGAGGAAATTGCAAACATTCAGGAGCTCCACATAAAAACAGAAGATGGAAGGACAATTGAAATCCGCTACGAACTCTTCCTTACCATGATTGATGGCAAAGTAATGAATGCAATTACAAAAACAGCTTCAACAAGCTCATGTGCAGTTTGCAGCAAGAGTCAAAAGGCCTTTCAGAATATGAATGATTCTATACAAGAGGATAACAATTTGGAGTATGGAATATCACCACTACATGCGAGAATAAAGTGTTTGGAGTTTATTCTCAAATTGTCATACACACTTCCGCGTGAAGGTGAAGTATTTAATGAAGAAACGGATGACAAGGAAAAGATGAACCATCGAAAAAAAATAATACAAGACCTATTTTATGCTGAGACTGGACTGAAAGTTGACACTCCAAAGTGTGGATGTGGAAACAGCAATGATGGAAATACATCCCGGGCAGTTTTTAAGAACTTTGAAGATTCTGCGCGGATTAATGGTGTTGATGTGGAGATCATCAAAAGACTTCAAGTGATTTTAAATATCCTTAACTGCAAGGAAAGGGTGAATGGAACGAAATTTAGAAAATATGCAATGGAAACTGCCACAATGTTGAAGGAGAAATATCCTCATAAGCTATTGACTCCTACACTTCATAAAATTTTGGACCACGGAGGAGACCTTATCGAGTACCAAAGTCTTCCAATTGGAGAATTGTCAGAAGAGGCCCAGGAATCAAAAAACAAAGAATACAAGAAATATAGGTACTCGAATACTTGCAAGATGTCACGGATGAGACAAAATGAAGATCTTTTTAACATGTTATCGGCTTCTTCAGATCCACTACTATCAACACAAAGACTTGTAAGAAGTTACAAAGAACTGGAGGAGGTTTATACAAAATATATGGTAGATTTAATGTATTTAGACTATGAACTTGAAGATATTGTTAAAGAAAGTTAAAGTAAACAGGAACATTTACTGTGATTAAATGTAGCTATTAATCTAAATAATAATAAAATTAATTTCAAACAATTTTAAAAGACATTTATTTTATTTACATTTTGTTTTTATAAGAATTGACACGATAAAAATGTACTGGAAACTTGAATTAAGATAAATATGCTCGCTACAGTAAATGGAACTAAAATATTGATTTAAATTCATTTATAAGTATTAAAATGCTTAAGGATATATTGCTATAGATATATATAATTCGAACATTTATAGTGAAATTGTTTGATGTTTGCATGCTTCTAAGGCAAAACTATCGTATAAAATCATGTGAAAACAAAATCCAACTTTGACTACCTGTGGAAAACAGGTTTACTGCTCGATTTTTAAGGTTTTACATTCAATTTAAAGCTGCAGAAGTTTTCTAACAAACTCTTTTTAAATTTTTTTTCGATATTTCTTTTGGATCAAAAGATATATTTTTCGCAAAGTAAAAACTCAAACCGCCCCACTGTGCGGCGTTTTAAGCAAAAACGATGAAAGGCTGATGGGTCTGTAGTCCTTTGGTGAGCAGTGGTTTATCTTTCCTGCCTTGGGAATGAATGCCACTCTCACTTCTCTCCATTCCTTTGGGACGTATCCTGTAGTAAGGCATCCCCTAAAGATTTTTAGGAGCCATGGTAAGAGGTGTTCGCACACCGCTTGCAACATGATTGGTCTGATGTCATCCGGTCCTGCAGATTTGTAGGGATGGAATGACTTGATGGCCCAGCTTATCTTCTCTTCGTTGACTATTTCGTTAATTATGGCCCTGCTCTCCATGTCCAACTCCCTTCCCATCTCCCTACTGGTAGGCAGAGTGATCGCTGCACTTGTGTCATCAACATTCAGGTACCCTGGGAAGTGAGTGTTCATAAGGAGTTGTAGACACTCCTGGCTATCTTTTGCGAAATTCCCGTCCAGGACCTGGTTTGGCCGGATCTTTTGCCAGTAACCTTCGAAGTCTGGACGCTCCAGTGGTGCTGGTGAGATCTTTGCAGAAGGCAGCCCACGAGTCTCTCTTGGCTCTCCTACATTTATTCTTAAAATTCTTGAAGCTGAGGTGGTAGGCCTCCCAGTCTTCCTGACAGTTTCGAACCTTTGCCCTGTTGTTAAGTTTTCTCGTTTTCTTCCTGATCTGACCCAACTCCGGTGTCCACCACTTGTTGTGGTTTGACTTTGGAGGTCGGCTGATCGGGCAGGATTTGATGAAGGCTTTACAGAGTATATCGGTGTTGGTCTGAGTCGATCTCTCGAGGATGTCGGGTGACTCAGTTGTCCCACTGGGTGGTCCTGAAGAGACTCCCTAACATACCTTGAGAATTTAACCCAGTCTGTTCTTCTCGGGTTCCTGAAGGGTGGTTTGTTCTCCCGATCCCATCTTTTTTCGAACACTATCCTGTAGTGGTCAGAAAACGAACACTCTGTGGATACGTGCCAGTTGTTTATTATAAGGGAGTCGCTATTCATCGCTTGGGTTACATCAATAACCTATGCACGATTCTTGTTACGGAATGTGGGGTGATTGCCCCGATTACACACATTAAGGCTCGTAAATAGTACGAACTCGAGCAATGACTCCCCTCTTTCATTGATGTCATTGCTTCCCCACAAGGTGTGGTGTGCATTGGCATCGCATCCTAGGATAACATCGATACCATCATTCTGTGCATGCTTAATGAGGGCTCTGACGTTTTCCGGAGGTTGATCTTTTCCCTCATACGGTAGATATGCCGATGCCAGGTATAGGTCGGGCCCGTTCCTACGCTCGCATAGCGCTACCGTCAGATTTCCATTGCTGTAACCAGAAGAGAAGAGAACATTAAGTCCAGCTCTTACCATGATACAGGTTCTAGACTTACCCACAGTATGTGGGACAAGGAGGTGATATCCGCGAGAACCCAGTCCACAATTCCTTTCACCTACGATCCAGGGTTCCTGGATGAGAGCCACATCCACCCCCTCCTTGTCCATAAGTCGCAGTAGGTCGATTGAAGGAACCCTCGAATGATGCAGATTAATCTGCACCACCTTGAGTCTCTCCGGTTGACCTAACATCCTTCCTTTAGAGCCGTTGGGAATGAATGCCCGAAGATAGCCCATTCCCAACTTCAGTTGGCCTTGCTTCCGCAAGAGGTGGCTCTTGGATTCTTGATCAATGCTGATCCAGAGATCCTTGTCGTTTCCCTTGTCGCGGGCCAACCCTCGCTTAATCTTCCAATCCAAGGTTTTAAAGTATTCATCCTCCATGATTGAAGGTGGGATTCAAACCTTAATAGTTGTGCGCTCTGGGACCTGAACAATGGAAACGACGTCTATCCTTGCAAATGGCCAAAGTTCAGCAAACCCCCGAACTGTGTCAATGAGGAACCGCAGAGATTTTTCGTTGGCACAGGCCACAGCTTTGGCTGCCTTATACCACTTGATGCCATCAAACCTGGCCAGAAAGGGATTCTCTGGACGGATCATGGCATCGCGTAGCGCCTGGTTTATCGACTTCTCCAGGATGAGCCAGTTATCTGCAGTGTTCTTTCTTTTCTACCTTTTCTTCCGCAGCTTCTTCTCTCTCGCGGTCAGTGACACTGGGTCGCAGCCTTCAAGTCCCTTGAGGAGCTTGAGGGAGGCCTTATACCCAGAGAGCTGTTTACGTTTGAGATCCGCAGCGCCCTTCTCCTCGACTGACATGGTACCCGGTACCAAGGTCACATCACCGGCATCCGTGCTCTGTGACTCATCTTCCAACGTCATCGGAGCTAGCTCTTGCGCCTCGGACAGACAAGAGACAATGTATTATCCGTTTGCACGGGACAATACTGTGTCCATAGCCAAGCCGGCACCCACGTGGAGGGTTAGGCAAGAGGATTTTTGCTGGCCGATCGAATTTGTTAGTAATAAAACAAAAGTTCAATATGGATATTTTTGTTCCGACTATCCTGAGCACTCCTATGGCAGTTGAAACTGGTGATGAACAGGAATCAACAGACACAATAGAAATTAAATCAATAGAGCCCCAAGAGTTTGAAGTTGCAAGCTCCAAAATAGAAAGAGAAGATCCTAATAATCTGACGATTCCTGCGGTAAGAATGGCAAATGTCTATCAAAAACGTAAGACAGCCACCTAATTCACAACTGAAATTGACAATTTAAGAAAATTACTTGAATCTTCCTATATATATAGATAAGGGACTACCTTGCGAGCATACTGATAAGTTCAGCACTAAAGAAGCTATACATGTAAAGACAATTCTTGAAGCAAGCTCATTCAGCACAATGAATGAGGCTGTAGCCAAATATGTTTATTACAGTACTGAAATGACATGCAGTATGAACTCTATCTTATTCGCAAGAGGGCGAAGAAATTCAAATAATAAATATAGCGCAAGCTAACTTTGGCGAGCCAAAGTTTGAATACCCTTGCAGAGATTTGCATAAGCCGTCCGATTTTACAAAATGTTGATTTCGAACCGATCGTTCATATGGCAGATATATGATATAGTAATCCGATTTGCACCAAATTTGGTCAGGCTGTTTAAAACTATACCAAACACACAATCTGTGTGTTAAGTTATGTTATTTTAAGAAACAAAAAAGTTGTACATACTAAATATTGATTTCGAACCGATCGTTCTTATTGCAGCTATATGATATAGCTGTCCGATTTGAACCAAATTTGGTAAGAATGTATGAAACTTTATACAACACACAATCTGTTAGTTTGGTTGAGATATCTTGAGAAACAAAAAAGTTTTTCATACTAAATATTGATTTCGAACCGATCGTTCCTATGGCAGCTATATGATATAGTAATCAGATTTGCACCAAATTTGGTCAGGCTGTTTGAAACTATACTAAACACACAATCTGTGTGTTAAGTTATGTTATTTTAAGAAACAAAAAAGTTTTTCATACTAAATATTGATTTCGAACCGATCGTTCCTATTGCAGCTATATGATATAGCTGTCTGATTTGAACCAAATTTGGTAAGGATGTATAGAACTCTATACAACACACAATCTGTTAGTTTGGTTGAGATATCTTGAGAAACAAAAAAGTTTTTCATACTAAATATTGATTTCGAACCGATCGTTCCTATGGCAGCTATATGATATAGTGATCCGATCCGGCCGGTTCCGACATATGTACTGCGTGCAGCAAAAAGACGGACCTGTACCAAGTTTCATCAAGATAGCTTAAGAACTGAGAGACTAGTTTGCATAGAAACAGACGGACAGACAGACAGACGGACAGACGGACATGGTTATATCGACTCAGCTCTTCGCCCTGATCAAGAATATATATACTTTATGGGGTCTGTGAGGCCTCCTTCAATGCGTTACACATTTCGTGACAAAATTATAATACCCTCTGCAAGGGTATAATAATTACATAGGTAGCTCCAGAGGAAGTGGAAACGGTTCATACGGTAATAACCCGTATGGCCGCGGATACCATCGTGGTAGCTATAATAATAACCACAGAGGTCGTGGTGGTTTTAGAGGAAATAATCTTAACAACGATAATTCCAATAATAACCAAAGAGACCACAATAATCAGAACAATGTAAGAGTAACCCATAATACTTTGGGAAACTCCCAACAACCTTTAGGTACGAATCAGTAAAAAATAAAAAGGTTCATACCATCAATCTTAGCTTAAATATATTCGTATCATTCAATCATGTAGGAACAGAAAAAAAATTAATCTTTTGAATAGATACTGGTGCGGATATTTCCTATTTCTATAGAGATACAGACAGATAAATATATAATTCCACACTGTTTTCATATTGTAGACTTGCAATTTGTAATACCATGTGACGGAATAATAGACATTGACTTTTAAAAAATTTCAACTGCCAATTAGATTTTAAGCCGACAGAAGATTGGATTATAATTAGACCCAATAACCTAAATTTTCCGATTTATGATCCAATAACATATATCTGGTAATAATACAATACTTATACCAGCGAGATCACAGGTTGTCCGAAAAATCGAACTATCTTCAACAGGAAATTCAAACTGGTATTTATGTTGCAAACACCGTTGCAACTACAAAATATAGCGCAAGCTAACTTTGGCGCGCCAAAGTATGTATACCCTTGCAGTCCCCTGTGTAAGCCGTCAGATATTTTACAAATTTTGTTAAATGTTGATTTTGAACCGATCGTTCCTATGGCAGCTATAATATATAGTAGTCCGATTTACACCAAATTTGGTCAACCTGTTTAAAACTTAATCAAACACACAATGTGTATATTTGGTTGAGATATCTTGAGAAACAAAAAAGTTTTTCATACTAAATGTTTATTTCCAACCGATCGTTCCTATGGCAGCTATATGATATAGTTATCCGATCCGGCCGGTTTCGACATATGTACTGCGTGCAGCAAAAAGACGGACCTGTACCAAGTTTCATCAAGATAGCTTTAAAACTGAGAGACAGTTTGCATAGAAACAGACGGACAGACAGACAGACAGACAGACAGACAGACGGACAAACGGACATGGCTATATCGACTCAGCTCGTCGCCCTGATCAAGAATATATATACTTTATGGGGTCTGTGAGGCTTCCTTCAATGCGTTACACATTTCGTGACAAAAATATAATACCCTCTGCAAGGGTATAAAAACGCATTTGTCCGATTACTGAACACAACCAGTTCCGACCAACTAGTTAGTATTAATAATCTAAATTACGAATCACTTTCGAGCTACGATGTGGTTCAAATAAACACTGTAAGTAGAAAAGAAGAAGTCTTGTCTCGCTTATCCAAAAATTTTCCACCACTGTTTAAGCAAAATTAACTAACTTATGCACCAATTATACAGATATATTCGGACTAGAAACCGAATCCATTTCAACAAATAATATTTACAAACAAATGCTAAGATTGAAGGATGATGAACCAGTATACATTAAAAATTATAGAAGTCCTCACAGCCAAATAGAACAAATTCAAGCCCAAGTACAAAAGCTAATCAACGACAAAATTGTCGAACCATATGTATCTTAATATAATAGCCCACTTTTATTAGTACCGAAGAAGTCCCATTCCGAGTCCAATAAGAAAAAATGGCGATTAGTAATTAACTATCGTCAAATGAACAAAAAGCTATTAGCCGATAAGTTCCCACTACCTAGAATTGATGATATATTAGATCAACTAGGTAGAGCGAAATATTTTTCATGTATTGACTTAATGACAGGTTTTCAACAAATTGAATTCGACAATGATTCAAGAAATATAACTTCTTTTTCAACAAACAATGGTTCATATCGCTTCACGCGATTACCATTCGGTTTAAAAATAGCGCCGAATTCATTTCAGAGAATGATGACCATAGCATTCTCTGGACTTGAACCTTCGCAAGCATTCCTTTATATGGATTATCTAAAAGTAATAGGTTGTTCCGAAAAGCATATGGTATATAACTTCGCCGACTATGCACGGCACATAACTAGACTAACTAAAAAGAATGTTCCATTTGAATGGACGGATGATTGTCAAACTTGTTACGAATTGCATTCAGCAATTCGCACAGACAGCAAGTAAAACAATAAATAAAGCACAAAACAAAATCGATTGAACGGCGGACATGCAGAATATCGGGATATCGGACGCAATCGATAAGGGCACAACGTTTACGATATGCACCAGGGCTGAGGGCGGGTGGTTTTTTTTAGTTTTGTGATCTCTCCTTGTTCCTTCTTGGTGGGAAGACTTTGGACTTTAAAAAATTGGAAAAATTTGAAGCAGAAGAAGAGTGCAGAGACGTCAAATTGTAGATGACGAGCGTTTTTTTTATTATATATATTATTTATTATTTATATTATATAAAATAATATTTATAATAAAATCTTAAATTTAAACATCGAAGCTCACCGCAACTGGGCAAGCAGTTTTAAATTCGTGGTGAAAGTTCGTTTAAATAATAGTGTTTTTTTTCTGTGTTAGTGTTAGCAGCATATGTGCCCACCCAATAACTAGGTGGAGCAGTTTCATCAAGCAGCAAGGAGGACACCAACGGAGGAGGAATTGGCCACCGTCTCCGGGTGGCCACAGGTTTTTATACCAGTGTTTTTCTTAGCTTCAACGTTCCTTTTTTTTTTGCCATAAGGAAACCAAAGACACAAAAGACGTCATCTGCTTAGTCTGTAGTAATAGTCTATTATGTTTATTTCTTAATTTTTTATTATTTTATTTACTATAATAGTGTTCAACACATAGACTAATTTATATATATACATATATAATCAAATTACTGTTTGTTCACAGCCACTGAGCCATCTTTATTAGCAATTCTCGCTGCTTGAGCGTAAGGCATTGGATAGGGTGTTCTCAGGAGGTTTGTTGTATTATATATATGGCCTGAAACGAGAAGTGAAGTGTAAAATGTGAGAATTAAATAAATACATGTTCGAATAGAAAAAAAAACAGAGAAACAGGTTGAAACGGTTGAAAGAATAGCCAGTTAAATTTTGAATCAACTAATTGAATAAATTGATATTTACCTACTGTTTATAGCACTTAAATTCAATCTATAGCCCAATTGAGGCTGTTGTGTGAGGAGGAAAAGAATGGGGAAGCGTTGTTATTCCGGTCCAGAACGATGAGCTACCGTCGTTCTGATCGATGCCCAGTCGTTGTTACTTTCACTTCGCCCTGCTTAACATTATTAATTGCCTAAAAGAAAAACACTTAAGCACACAGTTGCAAACATATGAACACATAAAGCGAACACAGCAACATTTGAATAAACGCGCACAAACATATATCTAAATTATAATAAATGAAAACACATTGTCTTTTTGTATTATTTAATTTATTATTTATCATTTATTAATTCAGTTATTTATTATAATTTATTTAAGTGTTTTTGGGCACTTTGTTTGTTTTGCGGTCTTTGCTTACATTTTCGTCTAGTTCCCGCACAGAAAAAGGGTTGCCAGACAGTTGATTAAATATCGTGTAATGAGTTTTGTGTTAGTCGTTTAGTCAACTATCGTGTAAGTATATAATTGATATTAAATTGAGAAAAACAAATTGCGCCGTATATTATTATATTTATGGATAAATATTAATATTAATATATACAGGTGTATGTTTGACTTAATTTAATATTAACAATAATATAAATTATTTATTTTTCTAGTACTAGTTAATACACATTGAAATTAAAAAAATATATGCTAAATGGTTAGGGAAAAAATTCATAGGAAGGAAATTGAAACAGTTAAAGATAAATACTTCACACGATTAGTAGTGGTGACTAGTAGGGAAGGTATACAGACAGGTTCAGGGGAGAGGAAAAATGAGGAGAGAAAGTTGAGAAGGGGATTAGAATAAATAAGAAATAGAGTGGAGGAAATACTCGGCCCGGTTACTCGTTCTCAGGACAGCAAATCCGAAATGGCTGCTGGCACACAGACACAGGAGACGCCGTGGGAAAATGCAGACCCATCGCAACTTGGAGCAGCAGGTGGACTGGGGGATAGCTCGGTCGCCAGAGGAGCGGTACCAAAACAGCGAGTATCAATGGAGCAGGAGCAGCCGGTTAAGCTGACGGAGAGCCAGAAGCCAAGTGGAGAGACGGGTACAATTCCTCTGCCAAGCGAGATAAAATCAGCAATTAATCTGGCATTAATTCAAGCTCAGCAGACGTACCTGAGTTCTCTAGACTGCAAGTTGTCCGGATTCCAGGATGAGATGCGGAAGGCGATGCTGAACTATATGATGGAGGTCCAGAATATGGTGAGGCCGAGCAAACCTGTGGAGCCACCACCAGTTGTCCCACCATATCCTGTGCCACCTCCAATATTGACGGGACGAAAGCAGTTTCTTTGCCGTCCAATCACTGGAATGATGATCGGATGTGGGAGGCGGATCATAGGGGTTACACGAAGCGACACAATAGGCGGCAGTCCGGCTCATATCGACCAGGAGAGGATGTCCAACCACCGTGGCAGTCCAGAAGTTTGGAGCGACGTGCTGATCCCATTAAAATCCAGCAATGGGGCACTCTATTCGATGGCAGCCCCAAAGGAATGCCAGTGAAGGAATTCATACTCCGGTTGGAGCACATGCAGATGGTGTACAAGGTGCCGTGTTATGATGTTCTCCGGGATTTCCAGGTTTTAGTGGAGGGCAGAGCCAGGGATTGGTTTTGGACGCATGTCCGTACCGCGCCAATTTTAGATTGGCAATATTTGCGCCACAGTCTGGAGCAGCATTTCCAGTGTCGGAAAACGAGCTTCGGGCAGGAGCAGGAGCTGCGTGAGCGTAGACAGCAGCCAGGAGAGAGTGTGGATGACTATCTCAAGGAGATGATATCGCTCCGCTCTAGATTGCCCACATCGTTCTCCGATTATGACCTGATAAATACGGTAAAAAATAATGTCAGGGATGACATTTCGCGTGTTATATATCCAATGAGTATAACCAACCTGGAGAAGCTGCGGGATGAATGCAACGAGGCGGAAAGATGGCTAGCAAAAAGGTGTTTCCTATTTTCACTCCACATTTCTCCCCGAGATTTGAGAAGTTATCTCTATTTTCACTCTAAATTTCTCCCCGAGATTTCAGCGATCGTAGGTGGGGGTTGGCGAGCGAAGCGATCTTGGGCAAGCCCCTAGTCTATATATATAAAACTCTTTGTCCTGACTGACTGACTGACTGACTGACTGACTGACTGACTGACTGACTGACTGAGTCATCACGCTGTAGGCCAAACGGTTCAAGATATTGAGATGAAATTTTTACACAACATAGCTGAGACATAATTATCGTGCAATAAGACGGGATTTTTTGATATCCCCACTGGAAGGGGCTAAAATGGGGGGTCAAAGGTCAAAATTGCTTAGTATGAAATTTTTTTGTTTTTTGAGCTATCTTAACCAAACTCACAGATTATGTATTTCTTACTCACTGCTACATCCTGAGAAAATTTGGTCAAGATCGGGCCACTATATCATATAGCTGCCATAGGAACAACCAGATGCAAATTAAAACTTTGTATGAAGATCTTTGTTATTTTTTGAGATATCTCAACCAAACTCACAGATTATGTATTTCTTACTCACTGCTACATCCTGAGAAAATTTGGTCAGGATCGGACCACTATATCATATAGCTGCCATAGGAACAACCAGATGCAAATTAAAACTTTGTATGAAGATCTTTGTTATTTTTTGAGATATCTCAACCAAACTCACAGATTATAGATTTCTTACTCACTGCTACATCCTGAGAAAATTTGGTCAAGATCGGACCACTATATCATATAGCTGCCATAGGAACAACCAGATGCAAATTAAAACTTTGTATGAAGATCTTTGTTATTTTTTGAGATATCACAACCAAACTCACAGATTATGGATTTCGTAGTCATTGTAACATTCTGTAAAAATTTGGTCAAGATCGGATCACTATATCGTATAGCTGCCATAGGAACAGTGGCTATTAATGCTATTAATAAACAATCAAAAGAAGATGGACATGGGGATGGGGTGGTGGAGGGGGGGGTGTTACGATTCATTAGTGTTGCAACTTTCAAAATCAATTTTCAGCATATGGCACATCTTTAAAACAGCGAGCAGCGAAAATGTAAATTCTCTATATTATATAAAGTACTACTTATTACTATTATCTTAAGTCCAACTATAGGGAAAAATTGAATTTACAATTCCCGATATCTAATTAGAAATGACATAAGGTATGGCTATAGCTGTGGGAAATGTTTCCTATTTTCACTCCACATTTTTCCCCGAGATTTCAGCGAGCGTAGCGAGCCGGGGGTTGGCGAGCGAAGCGAGCAGGGGGCAAACCCCCTAGTATTATATAAAGTACTATTATTTTAAATCCAATTGCAGGAAAATGTGGGTAGACATTTTCCGCTTTCTTATAAGAAATGACGTATGGTCCGGCTATAGCTGTGAGAAATGTTGCCTATTTTCTTTTCACATTTCTCCCCGAGATTTCAGCGAGCATAGCGTGCCGGGAGATGGCGAGCGAAGCGAGCAGGGCAAGCCCCTAGTAAATGTGTAAATGTTTGTTTCACAGTCCCTGAAGAAGGCAATATAATTGCGAATCGCGTAGGGGAAAAGCTTTTCAATAATGAGAAAAATACACTTTTATTAAAAACGAATTACTTCGGCCTTTTCAAGTCGCGCAGAGGACAGTTTCACATAATTAGATTATGTTACTGATCGCGAGCTGAGCTAAAATGTGTTATGTATTAAATGCACTTTTCTGTGCATTTAAATGCATATGAAAATTCGATCAATCGATGTCGAAATTTGAGATGTTTCGATCAATTGATGTTTGCGTGGGCGATCTTAAGAATCCGATTTTTAAATCGATGTTCAGTTTGGATTTACATCACTAGTTGCATGTATGTATTGTAGCATATCTACCCTACCATTATCATAAACCAAAGGGTATAACATTCCGTTAATACATTGTGACACTTTGTCATAATATATATAAATATACAAATGCCCAAAGTACATTAAAAGAACGCCTTGAATTATGTAAACATTCCAGCGCACAAGCAATTCGATCCATCGCTTATATACAAGCCGATCGCGGCGCGTGGGAATGCTGAGCATGCGCTTTTGCAGCTCAAGTGGTCAAACCATACACAGCATATGTATGCCTTCTGCATACATATGTATATACTAACATAATTATACATATACTAGGGGGTTTGCCCCCTGCTCGCTTCGCTCGCCAACCCCCGGCTCGCTACGCTCGCTGAAATCTCGGGGAAAAATGTGGAGTGAAAATAGGAAACATTTCCCACAGCTATAGCCATACCTTATGTCATTTCTAATTAGATATCGGGAATTGTAAATTCAATTTTTCCCTATAGTTGGACTTAAGATAATAGTAATAAGTAGTACTTTATATAATATAGAGAATTTACATTTTCGCTGCTCGCTGTTTTAAAGTTGTGCCATATACTGAAAATTGATTTTGAAAGTTGCAACACTAATGAATCGTAACACCCCCCCCCCCCCTCCTCCACCCCATCCTCCTGTCCATCTTCTTTTGATTGTTTATTAATAGCATTAAAAGCCACTGTTCCTATGGCAGCTATACGATATAGTGATCCGATCTTGACCAAATTTTTACAGAATGTTACAATGACTACGAAATCCATAATCTGTGAGTTTGGTTGTGATATCTCAAAAAATAACAAAGATCTTCATACAAAGTTTTAATTTGCATCTGGTTGTTCCTATGGCAGCTATATGATATAGTGGTCCGATCTTGACCAAATTTTCTCAGGATGTAGCAGTGAGTAAGAAATCTATAATCTGTGAGTTTGGTTGAGATATCTCAAAAAATAACAAAGATCTTCATACAAAGTTTTAATTTGCATCTGGTTGTTCCTATGGCAGCTATATGATATAGTGGTCCGATCCTGACCAAATTTTCTCAGGATGTAGCAGTGAGTAAGAAATACATAATCTGTGAGTTTGGTTGTGATATCTCAAAAAATAACAAAGATCTTCATACAAAGTTTTAATTTGCATCTGGTTGTTCCTATGGCAGCTATATGATATAGTGGTCCGATCTTGACCAAATTTTCTCAGGATGTAGCAGTGAGTAAGAAATACATAATCTGTGAGTTTGGTTGAGATATCTCAAAAAATAACAAAGATCTTCATACAAAGTTTTACTTTGCATCTGGTTGTTCCTATGGCAGCTATATGATATAGTGGTCCGATCCTGACCAAATTTTCTCAGGATGTAGCAGTGAGTAAGAAATACATAATCTGTGAGTTTGGTTGAGATATCTCAAAAAATAACAAAGATCTTCATACAAAGTTTTAATTTGCATCTGGTTGTTCCTATGGCAGCTATATGATATAGTGGCCCAATCTTGACCAAATTTTCTCAGGATGTAGCAGTGAGTAAGAAATACATAATCTGTGAGTTTGGTTAAGATAGCTCAAAAAACAAAAAAAAATTTCATACTAAGCAATTTTGACCTTTGACCCCCATTTTAGCCCCTTCCAGTGGGGATATCAAAAAATCCCGTCTTATTGCACGATAATTATGTCTCAGCTATGTTGTGTAAAAATTTCATCTCAATATCTTGAACCGTTTGGCCTACAGCGTGATGACTCAGTCAGTCAGTCAGTCAGTCAGTCAGTCAGGACAAAGAGTTTTATATATATAGATAGAGAATTTACATTTTCGCTGCTCGCTGTTTTAAAGTTGTGCCATATGCTGAAAATTGATTTTGAAAGTTGCAACACTAATGAATCGTAACACCCCCCCCCCTCCACCACCCCATCACCCTGTCCATCTTCTTTTGATTGTTTATTAATAGCATTAATAGCCACTGTTCCTATGGCAGCTATACGATATAGTGATCCGATCTTGACCAAATTTTTACAGAATGTTACAATGACTACGAAATCCATAATCTGTGAGTTTGGTTGAGATATCTCAAAAAATAACAAAGATCTTCATACAAAGTTTTAATTTGCATCTGGTTGTTCCTATGGCAGCTATATGATATAGTGGTCCGATCTTGACCAAATTTTCTCAGGATGTAGCAGTGAGTAAGAAATCTATAATCTGTGAGTTTGGTTGAGATATCTCAAAAAATAACAAAGATCTTCATACAAAGTTTTAATTTGCATCTGGTTGTTCCTATGGCAGCTATATGATATAGTGGTCCGATCCTGACCAAATTTTCTCAGGATGTAGCAGTGAGTAAGAAATACATAATCTGTGAGTTTGGTTGAGATATCTCAAAAAATAACAAAGATCTTCATACAAAGTTTTAATTTGCATCTGGTTGTTCCTATGGCAGCTATATGATATAGTGGCCCGATCTTGACCAAATTTTCTCAGGATGTAGCAGTGAGTAAAAAATACATAATCTGTGAGTTTGGTTAAGATAGCTCAAAAAACAAAAAAATTTCATACTAAGCAATTTTGACCTTTGACCCCCCATTTTAGCCCCTTCCAGTGGGGATATCAAAAAATCCCGTCTTATTGCACGATAATTATGTCTCAGCTATGTTGTGTAAAAATTTCATCTCAATATCTTGAACCGTTTGGCCTACAGCGTGATGACTCAGTCAGTCAGTCAGTCAGTCAGTCAGTCAGTCAGTCAGGACAAAGAGTTTTATATATATAGATAGAGAATTTACATTTTCGCTGCTCGCTGTTTTAAAGTTGTGCCATATGCTGAAAATTGATTTTGAAAGTTGCAACACTAATGAATCGTAACACCCCCCCCCCTCCACCAACCATCCCCCTGTCCATCTTCTTTTGATTGTTTATTAATAGCATTAATAGCCACTGTTCCTATGGCAGCTATACGATATAGTGATCCGATCTTGACCAAATTTTTACAGAATGTTACAATGACTACGAAATCCATAATCTGTGAGTTTGGTTGAGATATCTCAAAAAATAACAAAGATCTTCATACAAAGTTTTAATTTGCATCTGGTTTTTCCTATGGCAGCTATATGATATAGTGGTCCGATCCTGACCAAATTTTCTCAGGATGTAGCAGTGAGTAAGAAATACATAATCTGTGAGTTTGGTTGAGATATCTCAAAAAATAACAAAGATCTTCATACAAAGTTTTAATTTGCATCTGGTTGTTCCTATGGCAGCTATATGATATAGTGGTCCGATCCTGACCAAATTTTCTCAGGATGTAGCAGTGAGTAAGAAATACATAATCTGTGAGTTTGGTTGAGATATCTCAAAAAATAACAAAGATCTTCATACAAAGTTTTAATTTGCATCTGGTTGTTCCTATGGCAGCTATATGATATAGTGGCCCGATCTTGACCAAATTTTCTCAGGATGTAGCAGTGAGTAAGAAATACATAATCTGTGAGTTTGGTTAAGATAGCTCAAAAAACAAAAAAAATTTCATACTAAGCAATTTTGACCTTTGACCCCCCATTTTAGCCCCTTCCAGTGGGGATATCAAAAAATCCCGTCTTATTGCACGATAATTATGTCTCAGCTATGTTGTGTAAAAATTTCATCTCAATATCTTGAACCGTTTGGCCTACAGCGTGATGACTCAGTCAGTCAGTCAGTCAGTCAGTCAGTCAGGACAAAGAGTTTTATATATATAGATAGAGAATTTACATTTTCGCTGCTCGCTGTTTTAAAGTTGTGCCATATGCTGAAAATTGATTTTGAAAGTTGCAACACTAATGAATCGTAACACCCCCCCCCCCTCCACCACCCCATCCCCCTGTCCATCTTCTTTTGATTGTTTATTAATAGCATTAATAGCCACTGTTCCTATGGCAGCTATACGATATAGTGATCCGATCTTGACCAAATTTTTACAGAATGTTACAATGACTACGAAATCCATAATCTGTGAGTTTGGTTGAGATATCTCAAAAAATAACAAAGATCTTCATACAAAGTTTTAATTTGCATCTGGTTGTTCCTATGGCAGCTATATGATATAGTGGTCCGATCTTGACCAAATTTTCTCAGGATGTAGCAGTGAGTAAGAAATCTATAATCTGTGAGTTTGGTTGAGATATCTCAAAAAATAACAAAGATCTTCATACAAAGTTTTAATTTGCATCTGGTTGTTCCTATGGCAGCTATATGATATAGTGGTCCGATCCTGACCAAATTTTCTCAGGATGTAGCAGTGAGTAAGAAATACATAATCTGTGAGTTTGGTTGAGATATCTCAAAAAATAACAAAGATCTTCATACAAAGTTTTAATTTGCATCTGGTTGTTCCTATGGCAGCTATATGATATAGTGGTCCGATCCTGACCAAATTTTCTCAGGATGTAGCAGTGAGTAAGAAATACATAATCTGTGAGTTTGGTTGAGATATCTCAAAAAATAACAAAGATCTTCATACAAAGTTTTAATTTGCATCTGGTTGTTCCTATGGCAGCTATATGATATAGTGGCCCGATCTTGACCAAATTTTCTCAGGATGTAGCAGTGAGTAAAAAATACATAATCTGTGAGTTTGGTTAAGATAGCTCAAAAAACAAAAAAATTTCATACTAAGCAATTTTGACCTTTGACCCCCATTTTAGCCCCTTCCAGTGGGGATATCAAAAAATCCCGTCTTATTGCACGATAATTATGTCTCAGCTATGTTGTGTAAAAATTTCATCTCAATATCTTGAACCGTTTGGCCTACAGCGTGATGACTCAGTCAGTCAGTCAGTCAGTCAGTCAGTCAGTCAGTCAGTCAGTCAGTCAGTCAGTCAGTCAGGACAAAGAGTTTTATATATATAGATAGAGAATTTACATTTTCGCTGCTCGCTGTTTTAAAGTTGTGCCATATGCTGCAAATTGATTTTGAAAGTTGCAACACTAATGAATCGTAACAGTCCATAATACTGAACATCGCTGATTGTTTTAAAGTTATGCCATATACTATGAATACGATATAGACCGTTGCCAAATCGAATCTACAACGACTCGCAACCCATCATCTGTGAGTTTGGTTGAGATATCTATAAAAATAACAAAGATCTCAACAAGTTCTGCATCTGGTTGTTCCTATGGCAGCTATATGATATAGTGGTCCGATCTTGACCAAATTTTTACAGAATGTTACAATGACTACGAAATCCATAATCTGTGAGTTTGGTTGAGATATCTCAAAAAATAACAAAGATCTTCATACAAAGTTTTAATTTGCATCTGGTTGTTCCTATGGCAGCTATATGATATAGTGGTCCGATCTTGACCAAATTTTCTCAGGATGTAGCAGTGAGTAAGAATACATAATCTGTGAGTTTGGTTGAGATATCTCAAAAAATAACAAAGATCTTCATACAAAGTTTTAATTTGCATCTGGTTGTTCCTATGGCAGCTATATGATATAGTGGTCCGATCCTGACCAAATTTTCTCAGGATGTAGCAGTGAGTAAGAAATACATAATCTGTGAGCTATGGTTGAGATATCTCAAAATAACAAAGATTTCATACAAGTTTTAATTTGCATCTGGTTGTTCCTATGGCAGCTATATGATATAAAAGATCTGCCAAATTTTCAGATGTAGCAGTAGTAAAATACATAATCTGTGAGTTTGGTTAAGATAGCTCAAAAACAAAAAAAAATTTCATACTAAGCAATTTTGACCTTTGACCCCCCATTTTAGCCCCTTCCAGTGGGGATATCAAAAAATCCCGTCTTATTGCACGATAATTATGTCTCAGCTATGTTGTGTAAAAATTTCATCTCAATATGCTTGAACCGTTTGGCTCTACAGCGTATGACTCAGTCAGTCAGTCAGTCAGTCAGTCAGGACAAAGAGTTTTATAGATATAGACTAGGAATCTTGCCCCCTCCGCTCGCTCGCAGCTCCCCAGTCCTACGCCAGCAAATTTGGATATGTGAGTAAGATAGAGAAACATTTCCTACAGCTGCTATACTGTATTCTAATAGTGATCCGAATCTGAAAATTCATTTTCCCAAGTTGCAACACTAAGAAATCGTAATCATGTGAGTCTTTATATACATCAAAAATTTACATGTTCTCTGCTCGCAGTCTTAACTTGCTATCTGATTGATCTTGACAAATTGACATAATGATCCTAACATGCCACATGTTCTATGCAGCTAGACGATATAGTGATCGATCTTGACCAAATTTTTACGAATGTTAAATGACTACGAACCTAATCTGTGAGTTTGGTTGAGATATCTCAAAAAATAACAAAGATCTTCATACAAAGTTTTAATTTGCATCTGGTTGTTCCTATGGCAGCTATATGATATAGTGGTCCGATCCTGACCAAATTTTCTCAGGATGTAGCAGTGAGTAAGAAATACATAATCTGTGAGTTTGGTTGAGATATCTCAAAAAATAACAAAGATCTTCATACAAAGTTTTAATTTGCATCTGGTTGTTCCTATGGCAGCTATATGATATAGTGGCCCGATCTTGACCAAATTTTCTCAGGATGTAGCAGTGAGTAAGAAATACATAATCTGTGAGTTTGGTTAAGATAGCTCAAAAAACAAAAACAAATTTCATACTAAGCAATTTTGACCTTTGACCCCCCATTTTAGCCCCTTCCAGTGGGGATATCAAAAAATCCCGTCTTATTGCACGATAATTATGTCTCAGCTATGTTGTGTAAAAATTTCATCTCAATATCTTGAACCGTTTGGCCTACAGCGTGATGACTCAGTCAGTCAGTCAGTCAGTCAGTCAGTCAGTCAGTCAGTCAGTCAGGACAAAGAGTTTTATATATATAGATAGAGAATTTACATTTTCGCTGCTCGCTGTTTTAAAGTTGTGCCATATACTGAAAATTGATTTTGAAAGTTGCAACACTAATGAATCGTAACACCCCCCCCCCCTCCACCACCCCATCCCCCTGTCCATCTTCTTTTGATTGTTTATTAATAGCATTAAAAGCCACTGTTCCTATGGCAGCTATACGATATAGTGATCCGATCTTGACCAAATTTTTACAGAATGTTACAATGACTACGAAATCCATAATCTGTGAGTTTGGTTGAGATATCTCAAAAAATAACAAAGATCTTCATACAAAGTTTTAATTTGCATCTGGTTGTTCCTATGGCAGCTATATGATATAGTGGTCCGATCTTGACCAAATTTTCTCAGGATGTAGCAGTGAGTAAGAAATCCATAATCTGTGAGTTTGGTTGAGATATCTCAAAAAATAACAAAGATCTTCATACAAAGTTTTAATTTGCATCTGGTTGTTCCTATGGCAGCTATATGATATAGTGGTCCGATCTTGACCAAATTTTCTCAGAATGTAGCAGTGAGTAAGAAATACATAATCTGTGAGTTTGGTTGAGATATCTCAAAAAATAACAAAGATCTTCATACAAAGTTTTAATTTGCATCTGGTTGTTCCTATGGCAGCTATATGATATAGTGGTCCGATCCTGACCAAATTTTCTCAGGATGTAGCAGTGAGTAAGAAATACATAATCTGTGAGTTTGGTTGAGATATCTCAAAAAATAACAAAGATCTTCATACAAAGTTTTAATTTGCATCTGGTTGTTCCTATGGCAGCTATATGATATAGTGGCCCGATCTTGACCAAATTTTCTCAGGATGTAGCAGTGAGTAAGAAATACATAATCTGTGAGTTTGGTTAAGATAGCTCAAAAAACAAAAAAATTTCATACTAAGCAATTTTGACCTTTGACCCCCCATTTTAGCCCCTTCCAGTGGGGATATCAAAAAATCCCGTCTTATTGCACGATAATTATGTCTCAGCTATGTTGTGTAAAAATTTCATCTCAATATCTTGAACCGTTTGGCCTACAGCGTGATGACTCAGTCAGTCAGGTCAGTCAGTCAGTCAGGACAAAGAGTTTTATATATATAGATAGAGAATTTACATTTTCGCTGCTCGCTGTTTTAAAGTTGTGCCATATGCTGAAAATTGATTTTGAAAGTTGCAACACTAATGAATCGTAACACCCCCCCCCTCCACCACCCCATCCCCCTGTCCATCTTCTTTTGATTGTTTATTAATAGCATTAAAAGCCACTGTTCCTATGGCAGCTATACGATATAGTGATCCGATCTTGACCAAATTTTTACAGAATGTTACAATGACTACGAAATCCATAATCTGTGAGTTTGGTTGAGATATCTCAAAAAATAACAAAGATCTTCATACAAAGTTTTAATTTGCATCTGGTTGTTCCTATGGCAGCTATATGATATAGTGGTCCGATCTTGACCAAATTTTCTCAGGATGTAGCAGTGAGTAAGAAATCTATAATCTGTGAGTTTGGTTGAGATATCTCAAAAAATAACAAAGATCTTCATACAAAGTTTTAATTTGCATCTGGTTGTTCCTATGGCAGCTATATGATATAGTGGTCCGATCCTGACCAAATTTTCTCAGGATGTAGCAGTGAGTAAGAAATACATAATCTGTGAGTTTGGTTGAGATATCTCAAAAAATAACAAAGATCTTCATACAAAGTTTTAATTTGCATCTGGTTGTTCCTATGGCAGCTATATGATATAGTGGTCCGATCCTGACCAAATTTTCTCAGGATGTAGCAGTGAGTAAGAAATACATAATCTGTGAGTTTGGTTGAGATATCTCAAAAAATAACAAAGATCTTCATACAAAGTTTTAATTTGCATCTGGTTGTTCCTATGGCAGCTATATGATATAGTGGCCCGATCTTGACCAAATTTTCTCAGGATGTAGCAGTGAGTAAGAAATACATAATCTGTGAGTTTGGTTAAGATAGCTCAAAAAACAAAACAAAATTTCATACTAAGCAATTTTGACCTTTGACCCCCCATTTTAGTCCCTTCCAGTGGGGATATCAAAAAATCCCGTCTTATTGCACGATAATTATGTCTCAGCTATGTTGTGTAAAAATTTCATCTCAATATCTTGAACCGTTTGGCCTACAGCGTGATGACTCAGTCAGTCAGTCAGTCAGTCAGTCAGTCAGTCAGTCAGTCAGTCAGGACAAAGAGTTTTATATATATAGATATAAACACATAGATATAAGCATTGCATGTTTCGGGTTAGCTAAACCCAACATTAACACATAAGAATTATTCTCAATAAAGTAACACAACGGAGCAGACGCTCCGACTCTAAACGGTCCTTGTTTGAACTTATTTCATTCTTCTGAACACATTACATGGCGACCGTGACAAAAGTCACAGGCTGCAATCTAGTTGGAGAAAGTGCAGCGTGCATAATGGCATAATGCCAAGTAAAAACAAAAAAAACCATTAAAACATTGCTGTAATCAAAAAAAATGCAGTAAGCTACAGTGGAGCAAGCTCGAGAGTAAGAGACCCAGTACTTTTTTAGTGCAAAGCGTTCACTAAAGATTGTTCTTCAATGTTGCGTACCATTCAATAGATGGCGCCACTTGATAAACATAGAGGTCGCTAGCGTCTCTACTTCTTCCTTTTGCCTGTAACATTGTTAGTTGAATTACTTCCGCGTTTATTAACCGATTGGGATGAAATTTTCAGGACAGGTTTGGACTATAGTGAATATTATATATACCAAAAATCAAGGCGCTAGTTTTAAAGGTTCTCTTTTTATTCGTATTTAAAATTTTGTTTTTCAATTTCTAGGGGCGGAGGGGGCGTGGCAAAAATCTAAAACAAACTTGATCAATGCAAGATATAGATGAACCTACATGCCAAATTTGGTGGCTCTAGCTCTTATAGTCTCTGAGATCTAGTTGTTCAAAAAAGGGACAGACAAACAGACAAACAGACAGACAGACAGACAGAGAGACAGACGGACAGGGCTATATCGACTCGGCTGTTGACGCTGATAAAGAATATATATACTTTATGGGGTCTGCCACGCCTCCTTCTGCCTGTTACGCACATTTTTTTTTTGCACAAACTTAATAGACCCATTTGTACTTTTTTAAAGTACTGGGTCTAAAAAATGCCATTGAATTAGCAAGAGATGGAAAGTGTCCAAAAGCAGCTGAAGAAATAAAAATAAAAAACAACAACAGCAGCAGCAACAACGAGAAAAGAAAAGAAAAATACTACATGGTGAATTAAATTAAACAACAAAAGCTGCAAATAATTGATGGCAGAGGAGCCTAAGTTCGAGACAGCTGTTTCTATTGAACAAAAGGATTTTCCGACGTTGCAAGAGGCCTTGCAGGCAAATCAAGCCGATGGACCATGCCCACTCACAATAGCTGAGTACCGGGCTCGACAAGAAAAAAGCGATACCAAAGCACAAAAGGAGTGGACAGAGAGTGAAACTCTTGTAGCAACGGCGCCTGGTCAAGGAAATGATTCAGGTAGCCAAGGATGAATCAGACCGACAACGATACACGTTGATACACAAACGAGAGCGTCTTCAACACCTAGATGAGCAGCTTCGCATTGGTGCGAAACAACGCAAACGGGCTGCAAAATTGCGAATGCCCCAATTTGCTTTAACATTAAGTTCTAACTTCAAGCCTATGCACAGTAGGGTAACAGAGGCCAAAAGTGTAGATCAAATCAACCGAGCATGATATGGTAGCCACGATAATTTTTTCTCATCAAGTAATATTTACTTAATAATAAAAAACTTAGTCAGCAAACAAAAAAAAATTTTGTTATATTTAAATTATTTTAACAACTTTTAAAGATTCCAAATTTTTGTTATTTTATGATAGATTCGAAGGAAAGTATATATATTCTTGATCAGCATCAACAGCCGAGTCGATATAGCCATGTCCGTCTGTCTGTCCGTCTGTCTGTCCCTTTTTGTGTCGCCTAGATCTCAGAGACTATAAAAGCTAGAGACACCAATTTGGCATGAAGGTTCATCTATATCTTGCATTGATCAAGTATGTTTTGGAATTTTTGCACGCCCCCCTCCGCCCCTGGAAATTGAAATGCAAAATTTCGAAGTCGAATTACAAAAGCACCTTTGATGATGGTTTAAGGTACATATTATAAACACTAAAGTCCAAACCTCTCCTAAAAATTTCATTCCAATCGGTTGATAAACGCGGAAGTTATTCAACTAACAATGTTACGGGCAAAAGGAAGAAGAAGAGACGCTAGCGACCTCTGTGTTTATTAACTTATCTTCGTAGTGGCGCCATCTATTGAATGGTATGCAACATTGATGAACAGTCTATAGTGAACGGCTTGTATCTATATCTGTGTCTGTATCTGTATCTGAATCTGTGACTGTATCTGTGTCTGTATCATCAGCGTTATTTGAGGGCTTCAATATTCTTGAGGTATTTTTTTTGGGTATATCGGATAAAGATGAGATTATTGGATCAGAACTAATAAATAATCTGTTTAAAATATCCTCATTTTGTTTTAGGCGGCTAATCTTTCGAAAAAATTGCTCCCGATATCTTTTAAAATTTTTGTTTATAGCTTCTTGAGCTTCTTCTGAAAGCTGGCCTATTGGAAGCAAAGCATGCTCTATAATTTCAGGTCCATGTATAAAAAATTTGTGTAGTGTGGGAGGCATATAGTACTATACCATGGGTATTTGTCTACGAAGAGTCGACCCGTCTGATGTGAATATTGACGAAATTTGGCGACATTAATTTCTTCATTAGATGACACAGCAATCATGATAGTGTGCATACTTTCAATAAGCTTTAAGTCTATGTTGGTTATTATAGAATTAATTTCAGCGTTTTTGAAACATCTTCGAGCTGTGTTGTCATCATTAAAATTTCCACAACCTGGCTTCGGTTGGTCCACTATAAGTCCCAACTGGTGTTTAAAATCTTTTTGAATTCGAGCCTTTTATCAGCAACAATCTTTTTATCAGCAGGATTTCATGCTTTCCATTTTTTAATCGGCAACTTATAGGATAGGTGAAGAAGGCATTTGAAAAATCTTATCCAACCGTGTAAAATTGACAAGCCAAATTTCAAACTTTGAGTGTTTGTGGGGACTGCAATTATTTTCACAATATTATTAAACTCCTTACTTGTGCAACCGCATATGTAACACCTTTGGGTGGAAGTTGTTTCCGTTAACGCGTTGCAAACTTTTGCATCGATCATTGATAAAATGGTTTCATGGGATACTTCAATAACCTTTTCTCCGCTCATAACAAGAGAGTTTTTTAGGTTGAAAATTTCATTGAGGACTCTTTCATTTTCTTTCTTTGAAGCTGCGGAGCTTTCTTTGATGAATTCGATTTTCAAAGGCCGGCAGAATCTAGTGGAGGAAGGTCGAGGGTTTTGCCAAATGGTTTCACTCTGGCTTGTCATTTTCAAAGAAACAAGAGATGTATTAAGAACATTTGCATACGAGGCATCAGGGGAACAAAATGATTATTTGTAAGAAGTTTGACTTGAGCTACCATCAAACCCCCACTTGGTATACAAACGGAAGTGTTCGCAGTCAACTGTTGATAAAGAAGAAATCATTTCCTCATGCAGAAATATTATTCTTGAACAGGTGTAGTCAAAAAGCGACTGTTTTAGCATTATCTACCAATTTTCGTAATAATTTTGACCGGGTTGGGAATGAGCTAGCAGGTTCGGCTACAAACTTTGAAGCTTGTACATTACCAGCTGCTTTTAACTTAGCTTCAGTCGCAAAAGATAGCATAGGAAGGCAGGTGTTGTTCCTTAAATCCTTAGTTTTTTGTATTTCGAACGTATATTCGAATCTTCGAAGGCTACTTCCTGGCGACCAACTTGTTTTTTAGCAGCAACTTTGAAAACCATAGAAGATTTAAGCCAATTGGCGTTGTTTCTTAAAAATCGATTTTCAAATATTTTCGACTTTTTCCATCTGAGCTGCAAATTTTTTTTTTTCTCAGGTATCATTTTATTAATAGGTCTCACTCGTCTTTGAACGATTTTTAATATTAGATCAACCATTTCTGGATGGCTTGAGTTGGTTGATTCTTTCCATATATTATAAAGCTCAACATAAGAAAAAGAATGATCTCTTGCGTCTTCTGCTAATATTATAATAAGTGTACAAAATGGGGAAGCTTCATTAACAATTTGTAATGCAAAAACGTAAAGGAGTTATGATTTTAAAGTTCTAACACGTATAAGCATACCATTTACTTGTGTATCCATTGTTTATTTAGTCCTTTAATATCTATAATTCTGCCACGTGGCAAACTAGTCTCTCAGCTTTGAAGATATCTTGATGAAACTTGGTACAAGTCCGCCTTTTTGCTGCACGCAGTACATATGTTTGGTTGAGATATCTTGAGAAACAAAAAAGTTCTTCATACTAAATGTTGATTTCGAATCGATCGTTCCTATGGCAGCTATATAACATAGTGATCCGATCTGGCCGGTTCCAAGTTTCATCAAGATAGCTTCAATTTGACAGACTATTTTTCATAGAAACAGACAGACAGACAGACGGACAGACGGGCATGGCTATATCGACTCATCTCATCGCAATGATCAAGAATATATATATGTTACTTTATGGGGTCTGACACGCCTTCTTCAATGCGTAACAAACTTCGTGACAAAATTTTTTTTTTGTTCTTTGAGCTATCTCACTGTTACATTCTGTGAAAATTTGGTAAAGATCGGATCACTATATAATATAGCTGCCATAGGAACAATTAGATGCAAATTAAAATTTTGTATGAAGATCTTTGTTGTTTTTTGAGCTTTCTTAACGAAACTCACAGATTATGTACTTCTTACTTATTGTAGCATTCTATACACTATATCGTATAGCTGCCATAGGAACAGTTGCTTTTAATGCTATTAATAAACAATCAAAAGTAGAGGGTGGGGGGGAGTGTGTTACGATTTATTGGTGTTGCGACTTTCAAAATAAATTTTCAGTATATGGCACTGTTACTTGCTCTTGCTGCTATAATCCAATTGCAGCGAAAATTTTAAAACAGCGAGCAGCGAAAATGTATATTCTCTATTTTATATAAAGTACTATTACTATTACTATTATCCAATTACAGGGAAAAATTGAATTTACACTTCCCGCTTTCTTATTAAAAATGACATAAGGTCCGGCTATAGCTGTGAGAAGTGTTCCCTATTTTCACTCCACATTTCTCCCCGAGATTTCAGCGATCGTAGCGAGCCGGGGATTGGCGAGCGAAGCGATTATTAGAGGGCTTTCCCTCTGCCTATACAAAGTAATATTATTTTAAGTCCGATTGCAGGGAAAAATTGAATTTACAATACTCGTACATAAGGTCTGGCTATAGCTATGAGAAGTGTTCCCTATTTTCACTCCGCATTTCTCCCCGAGATTTCAGCGAGGGTAGCGAGCTGGGGGTTGGCGAGCGAAGCGAGCAGGGGCAAACCCCTAGTATTATATAAAGTCGTCAAGCATCCTTGTTAATTATTTTCGCCCCGGAACGCTTATGTTACTGTCAAAAAGGGCAGTAAATGACGGATGGTCTACAATCGACAGAGGTACGAAAGTGTCAACAACATATTTGAAGACCTTTTCGTCGAACTCTGACTGCCTTACTCCACCTTTTCTTGCCCTCTTCGACTTATGCTCCTTATCCACCAAGTACTCACCAAACTGGGACCGATGCCTTTCCTTAAGGTGGTTTACCGATAATGGGAGCAATTTTGTCAAGGCTTTTAATGACTTTGGAGTTGACGGTAAGTTTATAAATATATTTATTAAATATATAGACAATATTTTTTATGTGTTTCCATTTTATTTCATTTATAAGTCAATTATGATGTCGGTGAAGAGGATGAGTCGGAGTCAGAGGAAGATCTTCCGCAATCGATAGAGAGGCCGGAAATTCGCCTACCAAAACACTATAGGTGTGCAAGCCACACGCTAAATTTAGTAGCGACTACCGATTACATGAACATAATAAAGTCCGACGCAAAAGTTCATGATGTTAATTTGAGAGTTTTGAAGACCCATTTGGGTTGTTTACTAAAAGAAGTTTTTTGGCTGTAGCATAACAATTAACAATAACAATTAAGGTAAAGTGGCAGCGAATGAGCGGTGTCAACGAGCATGCATCTGAAATGGTGGATGCATTAATGAAGAGGTTCGGAGAATTCTTTCGGGTGGCTCGCAATTGCCACGACGCATTTGTCCGACTACACTATGTCCCATCCCAGAAGTTTTTTGGCTGTAGCACAGTGTAATCAAAGTGTCAAAA
The DNA here is from genome assembly GCA_035044365.1 of Drosophila neotestacea. Lineage (NCBI taxonomy): Eukaryota > Metazoa > Arthropoda > Insecta > Diptera > Drosophilidae > Drosophila > Drosophila neotestacea. The sequence goes on from JAWNMD010000034.1 coordinate 166,961, forward strand.
CAAAAATTGCAACGTGAAAAAAAAAGGAAAATGGAATGTATATTATGATAACAGAACGTATGTATGGATCTCGCCGTGTCGTGACGTTGATATCGGCAATGACTGAAGTTACTGTATCGAACAGAAACCATTAGTCTTCTGAAGTGATGTTGTGCATTACGCAAAAACAAAACTAATCAAGTCATTGAACGTTTGCAACAATTGGAACAAATGTATTGTACATTTTTTCCTAGTTGTTTCAGACTAACAGTTGGAGTCATACATACAGAGAACGTTTCCAGGGTGCAATCGAGGACATTACGCAGGATGCACTTGGGAAATCGCCCATCATAATTGCTGGTGATTTTAACGCTTGGTGCACAGATTGGGGAAGCAAAAGAAATAATCCAAGAGGTGAGATCCCATTTGGATACGCTAGTGCAGCTTAACGTTTGTCTACTGAACGATGGAGAGAAAAGCACTTTTAGCAGGGTGGGTCGGGAATCAATCATCGACCTGACCTTTGCAAGTCCTGATCTCGCCCGGAACGCTGCTTGGCATATCTCTGATTTGTATACCCATAGCGACCATAGCGCAGTAATAACTGAGATCCGCATATCATCAGCTATAAGAAGAATGCATCCAGCTCGTCACGTAGGCTATAAGATTGACACACTGGACCGACAATCGCTCCTCTCCTCCACACAAGGGCTCACACCAATTGGCGATGCAAACAGCTGTGCGCAGGAATTCGCCGATCGCATCAAGCTGGCATGCGAGTCGTCGATATCAAAGGCATACAGGGGAGGAAGCAGACGAACTCCTATGCCATGGTGGAATGAGGGGATATCGAAAGCCCGAGTAGAGTGCTGTGCAGCCAAGCGTAGACTGCAACGCGCTAGGGGCAGGCCTTCCTTCCAAAGTAATCTGGAAGCATTCCGAACGAAACGGAAGATGCTGCAGCATGCAATTAAACAAAGCAAAAACCAATGTTTTTAGGAGCTTTGCGACGCGGCTGATGCCGAACCTTTTGGCACGGCCTACAAAATGGTCATGGGCAAACTTAAAAAACAGCCAATGCCTACCTGCCCAGCCCAGCTTGAATTGATCGTTAGGCAGTTATTCCCCGAGCAGCATCCACTAAATGATGAAATCGTCCTAACGAGAGCTGCAGGTACCGTTTGCCTAACAACTGCTAGTGAAGTCCTGGAAATAGCTGCAACAATAAAAGTGGCTGCAATATCATGCCCAGCCATAAAATTTAAGTTTGCGTCCGCATTAAGTGAGACTGCGCCGGACTGGACAGAGGCCAGGATGAAAGAAATGTTCCTTTAACATGCTGAAGACTTCACAGTGACAACACCAACCAGCACTTCAGCAGCGCGAACAGATGAAAATTTGTTCAGTTTTTTTGATTTTGGAGGGAGTGTTCAAGGTATTTTAACTCATCAAAATGTAAAAATTTTTTGTAGTTTCAACACATTTTCTTCTTCATTTTATAGAAAAAGCTTTAGAGGAGACTGCTCTAAGCATCGAGCTCTCTAGATACTTGAGCGATGTGGATGAAACCCTTGAGTGCTTAAGCCGCTACCCGTCAATTAAAGGGGCCTTCCTGAAATTTAACACGACATTGCCTTCATCTGCTCCAGTGGAACGCCTGCTCAGCTATGCTGGCCTAATTAACGGGCCAAAAAGGCAATATCTTTCCGACAGCCATTTTGAGCAGCTAGTCGTGCTAAAGGCTAATAATATATTTTAAAAACATAAATTGCGAAACTGTTTTTATTCAGCAACATTTCTTATAATGCTAAACAGATTAAAATATATATAGTATTATTTGCAAGATATTAGAAACATTTATATATTTGTTTCTTTTTAACATTTTTAATAATCGTATACAATAATTGTTTACAATAATCGTATAGGACAATCGTATATAATAATCGTATACAATAATTGTTTACAATAATCGTATAGAATCAGATATCGGACGAAATATAAGATATATACATATATATATAATAATATATATACATATATATATAATACTAATCTTTCCAACATTGTTTCATTTTTTTTAATTTAAAAAAAAAATAAAAATATTAATGCTAATTTAATAAAATTTTCAATTATAACTAAAAAAATTTTCATTAGCATTACTTTTTTCAATGCTAGGGAAAATTTTTTTCACTATCACTACTTTTTTCAATGCTAGTGAAATGAGATTTTCACTAGCACTACTTTTTTTAATGCCACTGAAATGACAAATTCATTAAAAAAGTAGTTAATTAGGCACGTCTCTGACAGAAACTATAAGTTGGCCGAAGTGATGTATTTCATTATGCAAAACAAAACTAATCGGGTCATAAAACATTTGCAAAAATTAGAACCATTGAGTAAGTAACATCAAGAGGAGAACTGACGGCTGTTTAATAACAGAGGCAGTAAAGTTTGGCGTGTACAAGTGGGTATAGACAGAATCTAACAGAATAATGTTAAAAGCCTGTGACGCGCCAAACTTCGATGGCCGCTTTGCGGTTTTTTGTTTTGGTTTCTTGTTTTGCTTTGTGTGTACCTACAAAGCGTATGATGAAAAGTTGCCACACTTCATATTATGTTGTTGTTGTTACAAATCTGAATTTTGTCTACTTCAAAGTTGATTCGAAGCAATGCCTCAGCCTGCGCTTACCCTACGCTGATCGGGTGTTATGTGCGAGTAAAATGAAATGACATAATAATAAGTAAATGCGCGCAATATTTAATTTAATTAATTTTTAACAAATTACAGTAGCAGTTCAAGCCATATATAAACGTTTGTAATAATTGGAATGAATGTATTGCACATTTCTTCTAAGTTGTTTCAAACTAATAGCACGGTGCTACAGAAAAAAATCAAAACAAAACTTCTGGGATGGGACATAGTGTAGGTTGTAGATATAGGTAAATGTAACATTGTGGCATACCACATTTTTTCGTTGCACATCGAAATTTTGAAAAACGTCCTATTCTTGACTTAACATGATTCCATTTCCTTATTAGAGTATTTGCCAAGTAAACCAACATATTTTGTGTTTTTTTTTTTTTTTTAATTTTTTGACTTTGGTGATGTTCTTGTACAATTTTTTATTAGAAACCCCTTAAGCTTATTTAATTATTTAAAAAGAACACATATTTACGAGTAAAACGAGTGTCTATTTTCTAAAATCAGTATTAAGCAAAGTTATAATAGATTTTCGAAAACAACATTTGCGGAAAATGTTGATGAGCTGCGCCATTATAGCATTGTCGACCAAAATTATGCCGAGCACTCATTCTCCATTCCCTCATTCCACTCGTGTTTACCATTAGTCAAAAATATGGGCAAACGGCTTTTTTCATAAGAAAATTAATAATTCACTTAGATATTACTCGAATTTAAAAAACTAAAGTGCAGAAGACCCAAAATTAAATGTTTTTTAAAACTCCATACCAAAATTATATAGCTTTGTACAAATTATACTTGTTAAATTTCGTTCAAGGTACGAAAAGTCGAAGAAAACTGAAAAAATCCAAATTGTTTTAAATGTAGTTCCCACAGTTTTTTTCGGAGATATGGAGTGTAAAATACCGTTGGAAAGGTGTAACTTTTTCCTTTCTAACGACGTATTATAAACGTTTTATAGGATGCATAGTTTAAGACAAACGATATTTTAACTCTATCAATCTCGAAAAAACGTTTTTTTTTACCGTTACTCTAAATTTCGATGTGCAACATAAAAACGTGGTATGCCACAATTTTACCTATATCTACAACCTACACTATGTCCCATCCCAGAAGTTTTTTGGCTGTAGCACAGTGTAATCAAAGTGTCAGAACAAAAATTGCAACGTGAAAAAAAAAAGGAAAATGGAATATATATTATAATAACAGAACGTATGTATGGATCTCGCCGTGTCGTGACGTTGATACAACGTGACAATCGCTCCTCTCCTCCACACAAGGGCTCACACCAATTGGCGATGCAAACAGCTGTGCGCAGGAAATCGTCGATCGCATCAAGCTGGCATGCGAGTCGTCGATGTCAAAGGCATACAGTGGAGGAAGCAGACGAACTCCTATCCCATGGTGGAATGAGGGGATATCGAAAGCCCGAGCAGAGTGCTGTGCAGCCAAGCGTAGACTGCAACGCGCTAGGGGCAGGCCTTCCTTCCAAAGTAATCTGGAAGCATTCCGAACGAAACGAAAGATGTTGCAGCATGCAATTAAACAAAGCAAAAACCAATGTTTTTAGGAGCTTTGCGACGCGGCTGATGCCGAACCTTTTGGCACGGCCTACAAAATGGTCATGGGCAAACTTAAAAAACAGCCAATGCCTACCTGCCCAGCCCAGCTTGAATTGATCGTTAGGCAGTTATTCCCCGAGCAGCATCCACAAGATGATGAAATCGCCCCAACGAGAGCTGCAGATACCGTTTGCCTAACAACTGCTAGTGAAGTCCTGAAAATAACTGCAACAATAAAAGCCGGCAAAGCGCCAAGTCCTGACGGCATCCCAAATGGTGCTCTAAAAGCAATCATTGCTGCCCATCCTGAAATATTTGCAGTTATGTACAACAAGTGCATTGAGGAGCGCACGATACCCGCCAGGTGGAAGCTGCAAAGGCTTGTCCTATTACCCAAACCGGGGAAAAAGCTGGAGGACCCCTCCTCATACAGACCGCTATGTATGTTGGACACGATAGGAAAACTATTCGAGAAAATAGTATGCAACCGGCTGGAACGCGAGATGGAGCACTATCGTGGCCTCTCTGATCGGCAATATGGGTTTCGTAAGCACCGATGCACAACTGACGCAATAAATCATCTAGTAGGTATTGCAAATCGAGCCATTGAAGGTACCAGGGCGCAAAAACAGTTCGGTCTAGTTTGCACCTCGGACGTAAAAAATGACTTCAACACGGCCAATTGGAGCACTATCCTGCGAACGCTACGAAGCATCGGGGTCTCAGAATACCTAGTTCAGCTTATCCGAAGCTACTTCGAAGGCCACATCCTGCTGTACGACACAGATGATGGCGAAGAGAGGTATCCAGTATCTGGAGGAGTCCCTCAAGGCTCAATGCTGGGTCCATTACTCTGGAACATCATGTACGATGGAATCTTGCGTATTGCTCTGCCGAAAGGATGCACCCTTAATGGTTTTGCTGACGACATAGCACTCATTGTGGTGAAAAATCTGCTAGCCGATGCTACTGACACTTCCACTTCTCCTCTGGCCACTTCTCCTTTACTTTCACATCCTTCTATATTGTTATCCCAATCTGTTATATGTACAAATCTATTCATCTATCTATCAAATAAAAAAAAACAATATAGCGCAAACTAACTTTTACGCGCCAAAGTTTGGATACCCTTGCAGTGCCCCGTGTAAGCCGTCAGATTTCTTACAAAATTTGTTATACATGTAAATTGATGGATGTTTATTATATCCAAAGTGAATAGTAATTATAAATTAAAGGTTAAGAGTACATTGATGAATTAAATCGACTTGAAGACGCGACGCCAAATCTCAATTACGCAGCAACTACAGCACATCAAACAGCAACTTTCCAGGCTAACGATCTTGTTCCACGACGTACGACAACTTTCAACTTTATATACTCGGGACTTCGACTTTCAACTTTGCTCGACTTGACTTCTTTGTTATACCTCGACTTGCCGCTTCAGTTTCTCACGACCAACTCTTGATCTCCTGATTTCCAACTGCCGCTTCTCCTATCGATAGTCTTATCGATATCCTCTCGCAATTCTTGTTGCCACCTCGTTGTACTGCTGCTTGTCGTTGTTTGGTGTTGCCATCTTCATGCAATACTGCTCTTTGTTACATTCGGTCATTCTGATCACTGGCGTCTGACCCAGACGACAACAGCTCCTCGTTTTCGTCAACGTATTTCCACAACTTCATATTGTCGTTACTTGTTGAGGTTACAGCTGGTCCTTCTACCTGAGCGGCTTTCTTGACGTCGTATCGACCGTTACGCCTTACATTGATGACTTCATATGGACCAAAAAAGAGCAAGCAAGTTTTTTACCCGCAACAAACTGGGTACGTCGTATTGCTACTAAATCGCCTTCTTTATATCCGTACTCTTTCGGTTCTTGTCAAAATGTTCTTTGTATTTCTTCTGAGCCAGCGATATATTGATTTTTGCCTCTACTTATTTTCATTCTCTCGTTGTCAAATTCGTCTATCAATTCCTGCTCCAGCATCGACGCGATCTTTCCGCTGATCTTACAGTGTATTGCAACTCCAAACATTAGTTCAAACGGTGTCCTCTTTGTTGAGCAGTGAATATTCGAATTGATGGCTCTTTGCACTTGAGGCACAAACTTATACCATTTCGACGTATCATCTGCAGACAGCTTACTGATGATTGCCAAAATGCACCTGTTGACACGTTCTATTTGTCCATTGCCAAGTGCAACTCCTGTTGTCGTCCAAACGTGCTCGATCCCATTTGTCTTGACATAATCAACAAAGCTGTTAGACGTAAAAGGGACTCCTCTGTCGCTGACAACTTGTGTTGGATAGCCAAAAGTGCTAGACCACTCATCAAGCTTCTTCAACACCTCGTCACTGCCGGTGCTCTTTGTGGTAAACAGCTAAACAAATTTCGTAAACGCATCAACCATTGCAAATATAAATTTATATTGTTTAGCCGTAGCGTCCATGGGCCCTAAGTGATGTATGTATTAATTATCTGGGCGACTTTTCTTTCCAAGTGTGGGATCCAGAATTGTTGTTGCAACGCGTGCATTGTCTTCTGCAAGGCGAAATGACCATTCTTGTGTGCATCAACGATTATTTCGTGCTCCATGTTTTTGGGTACCACCAACAATTCATTGCCACCAACATGCTCATAAAGGATTCCACCCTTCAGGGTAAAATTATCGTATGGACAAGATTTCATTATTTCTAATATCGCCTTAATGTAGTCATCCTTCTGTTGTGCAGCTTTAAGTCGTGTTGAGACTTCTGATGTTATAATAAGAACATCTTGCAGATACCGGCTAAGACAGTCAACATGTCGGAACTTTTCCCCAGATCGATGTTCCACTTGATAATCGAAATCTTGCATTGCCAGAATCCATTGAGCGACTTCACGTGGTATATCCTTCTTCTTGACAGTTTGAGTAAACGCTGCGCAGTCGGTTATCAGCTTAAAACGAATACCCAGAAGGTAATAGCGAAATTTTTCCATCGCAAGATACGCAGCTTTAACTTCTAGCACAAAGCTATGACTTGGCGACGTCTGCTTGCTCCAGTAAAAGACGGGATGGTGTTGTCCATCGAAACTTTGCAGCAACACTGCCCCAAATCCATCCTTTGAAGCGTCAGTATGAAGCTCTGTTGGCGATTCTCTGCAATATATTCGCAACACAGGCTCATCTGAAAGGGCATCCTTTAGCACATTCATGGCCTTCAACTCAGCTGCATCGATCTTGAAAACTGCATCTTTTTTCAAAAGATCTGTTAAAGGACGGGCAATCTGTGCGTAGCCCTTGATGAACTTCCGAAAAAATCCTGTTAGCACCAAAAAGGATTGGACACCTTTTATGTTCTTCGGGCTGGCAAACTTGCGAACTGCTTGTGTCTTTTCTTGTCCTGGCCAAATTTTTCCGTCTTCGACTGTGTGACCAAGAAAGTTTATCTTGCCTTGTAGAAAATGGCACTTCTTCCATTTAATGCGCAAATTGTATTTTGAAGCCTCTTCCAGAACTGCTTTAAGCTTCATGATGCATTCTTCATTTGATTGTGCATAAATGATAATGTCATCTATGTACAATTGCATAACGTCTTGAGTTGCAGAACCCAAAGGGTGCACGACTGAATTCGAACAGGCCTTCTCTGGTTACAAACGCTGTATATTTTCGGCTACATTCTTCAATGGGTACGTGGAGGAAACTATTCTCCAAGTCCATAACGATGAACACCTTTGCAGCTTGTAGTTTCTCTAAAACGTCGTCCATTATTGGTACAGGAAAGCAGTCTTTAAGTACCATCGTGTTGAGCTGGCGAAAATCCACACATACTCTGCTTGTGCCGTCCTTCTTCTTGACGATCACTACTCGGCTTGCAAAATTTGACGTAGACTTGCTTACTACGCCTTCGCGCAACCAGTCGTCAACTTGCTGTTTCACCACTTCGCACTCCACGGGTGTACAGCGGCTTGGTTGATGACGAAACGGCTTCATTTGCCCATCTGGCACAATCTTCATCTGCACAGGACATTCCAATGGAGATACAGATGTCTTGTACCCAGAAATGATCGACTCGATCACTGGAACGAACTGCGGGGGAGCATTTATATTATTTCCGACTTCGACAATATTATAAATACTTAGCTCGTTTGGTTCAGCGCTGTCAGAATTAGACAGAATTTCGACGCAAAATCGAATCCTAGCAGGCCATCATTCTCAATATTGTTGTTGGGGACCACAACAAATTTCTGTTTAGTTTCAAAGTCATCTACTTGCACAACACCAACAAACGTCCCCAGCGGCTGCGTCTTGATATTTCCCAGGCCTCGCAAAACAGAATAGCACTTCTCCAGAGTTACACCAGTTATCTTTTTGTACACGCATTGACGAATGATCGTCACATCTGAGCCAGTGTCGACTAAGCATGCCACTTCGACTCCATTCAGCACAACTACTTTAAGGCGTTTGTCATCCTTCACTACGTTGACGTTCTTCATAGCTTGTGGACAATCCTTGGAAATGTGTCCCACGCCTTCGCATTTGAAACACTTTGTCTCGGCCTTACAGTCTTTTCTCATGTGTTCAGCTGAGCCACAATTAAAACAACGCGAACTTTTCGCAACGAGCATATTTTTCTTGCCACCACTGTGGGGTTTGTTTTGTTTCTCGCTGCTACACTTGCGTTCATAGATATCAAATTTCTCTTTCAGCTCTTGATAAGTCTTGCATCCGTACAATCTAAATTTGTATTCCATTTTTATATCCAGTCCATCCACTATATAGCCAATAACGGAATCCTCATCAACTTTTCCTTGCGCAGCTATTTTCTTCATATTCAACACATATTCGAGAAATTGTTCTTTCTTCTTAATCTTTCTCTCACTTAGTTTTGCTTGAATGTCGGCACTTCTTAGCGTGCGCTTAAATTCGTCTATAAGGGCACTTTTTAAATCTTCATAATTATTCACTACGACAGACTCCAGAAACAATTTAGCTAATGTCGTCATTTTACCACGTGCTTGAACATATCTCTGTTTTCCGCTGATTTCATAAGAGTCTCATGCTTTACTTACTTTTGTTTTACAATATTACGACACGCAATGTTCTATGCGATTTTGGCATGTACTTCTTAACAGACTGCAATAAACAATTGCATTGATGAATTAAATCGACTTGAAGACGCGACGCCAAATCTCAATTACGCAGCAACTACAGCACATCAAACAGCAACTTTCCAGGCTAACGATCTTGTTCCACGACGTACGACAACTTTCAACTTTATATACTCGGGACTTCGACTTTCAACTTTGCTCGACTTGACTTCTTTGTTATACCTCGACTTGCCGCTTCAGTTTCTCACGACCAACTCTTGATCTCCTGATTTCCAACTGCCGCTTCTCCTATCGATAGTCTTATCGATATCCTCTCGCAACTCTTGTTGCCACCTCGTTGTACTGCTGCTTGTCGTTGTTTGGTGTTGCCATCTTCATGCAATACTGGTCTTTGTTACATACATACTTAATGTTGGTTTCGAACCGATCGATCCTATGGCAGATATATGATATAGTAGTCCGATTTACTCCAAATTTAGTAGGGATGTATATATTCTGTGAGTTTGGTTGAGATATCTTAAGAAACAAAAAAGTTTTTCATACCAAATGTTTATTGTGAACCGATCATTCCTATGGCAGCTATATGACATAGTTGTCCGATTTGAACCATATTTGATAAGAATGTATAAAAATGTGTCAAGCACACAACCTGTTTATTTGGTTGAGATATCTTGAGAACCAAAAAAGTTTTTGATACTTTATATATGTTGATTTCGCACCGATCGTTCATATAACATCTATATGATATAGTTGTCCGATTTTGGTAGAGATGTATAAAACAATACCAAACACACAATCTGTCAGTTTTGTTGAGATATCTTAAGAAACAAAAAAGTTTTTCATACTAAATGTTGATTTTGAACCGATCGTTCCGATGACAGCTATATGATATAGTTGTCCGATTTGAGCCAGATTTGGTAAGGATGTATGAAACTGTATCAAACATACAATCTGTGAGTTTGGTTGAGATACATTGAGAAACAAAAAAGTTTTTTATACTAAATGTTGATTCCGAACCGATCGTTCCTATGGCAGCTATATGATATAGTTGTCCGATCCGGCTCGTTCCGACATATGTACTGCGTGCAGTAAAAAGACGGACCTTTACCAAGTTTCATCAAGATAGCTTCAAAACTGAGAGACTACTTTGCATAGAAACAGACAGATGACAAACTTCGTGACAAAATTTTAATATCCTCTGCAAGGGTATAAAAATACCAAGAACGTTTTTTACAACGAAAATAAATATATCGCACTTTTTTTTCATATTAGTTTCAAACTAGCAGCTTAAACGAAAAAGAGCAAAGAGAATGAGACTCCGGAACAGTGGCTGAGATCATATTCTTGTATTGCGCAAGAAATGTTTACTTAAGCCGCTGAACGTTTTACGCGGATTGAATTAATTGTATCGCACTGTGGTTCGAACCAAGTAAAACTAGCAGTCAAATGGAATTTTGTTATGAAGGAAAAACCAGCGAAGATATATCAAAATTGGCACACAGTTGGTTGAAGTTACGTAGAAGCCGAATGAAATTTTATATACACACACACAAAATACAACAAGTATAATCGCATTTTAAAATTAAAATAAAATAAAATAATAATAATAACAATAACAACATGTATATACACACACACATATTGAATGAGATACACGTTGTCGAGTATATGATTCCTTGTTGGGCCCCATTTATTGTTAACCAGTATTATTTAAAAGTAAAAGATCTTGAATAATCACTCTAATGTATTACAGGCGTTAACACACAGAACACATAAAACATCAAACACTTACAGGGCTTCTGGATCACAGTACAACACAACATTGTCCAGCAAGCTTACACAATTCTTCATACAAAACCAATTTTGCTTACAATAAAAGTTAAACTTAAGTACACACATATTTATAAGTAATTCCACACACAAATTGTTTTAATTAAACACACTTTAAGTAGGAATATTAGTTTCAAAAACACTTTATATAAGAAACTATTTCAAAAACACAAATACACTTTAAGTAAGAACCTTAATTTGAACACACAAGCACACCTTCATTCAGAACCGACTAACTGAAAAATTTTCTGATAAAAGGACGGAACAAATACTAATAAGGGACCTTAATCAACTTGAATACAGGAAACTGACGGTAGAAAAATTTGTTGAGGAAATCACGAATATTCAAAGGGCTTTATTCGATTTAGTTAATATAAAAGAAACGAACATGGTGACATTCTTTGCCAATCGCAACCATCTACACATGTTTAATTTATAGGATCCCTACAGAAACTATTCGGGGTCATAAATCCCTTTTTGAATTTAATCAAATCTAACAAAAAAAAACTAAAAAAATGCAGTAAGCTACAGTAGTGCTAGACAGTAGGAGACCCAGTACTTTTTGAGTGCAAACCGTTTACTACAGACTGTTCATCAATGTTGCGTACTATTCAATAGATGGCACCACTACGAAGATAAGTTAATAAACGCAGAGGTCGCTAGCGTCTCTTCTTCTTCCTTTTGAACGTAACATTGTTAGTTGAATAACTTTCGCGTTTATTATCCGATTGGAATTAAATTTTCTGGACAGGTTTGGACCATAGTGTATATTATATGTAACAAAAATCAAGGCGCTAGCATTAAAGGTGCTCTTGTAATTCGAAAGTTTGTATTTCAATTTCCAGGGGCGGAAGGGGGCGTGGCAAAAATCTAAAACAAACTTGACCAATGGGAGATATAGATGAACCTACATGCCAAATTTGGTGTCTCTAGCTCTTATAGTCTCTGAGATCTAGGCGACACAAAAAGGGACAGACGGACAGACAGACAGACGGACAGACAGACAGACGGACATGGCTATATCGACTCGGCTGTTGATGCTGATCAAGAATATATGTATATACATTATGGGGTCTGCCACGCCTCCTTCTGACTGATACGCACATTTTTTTTGGACAAACTTAATAGACCCATTTGAACTTTTTTAAAGTACTGGGTCTAAAAAATTTTGATACGTTTCCTTGCTTCCTTACGGATTCGTCAGCTTGCGAGGTCATGTTGTTGTTAGACCTCGTTGTCTATACCCTCCCAACCTGGATCCTCTTGTTGGTCGTTCTTCCGAAGATCCCCTTATACATCTCTCTCCTACCTATTTATGTTACCATGTCCTCCAGGAAATGTCTACAAATTTAGCAATTCATTATTATTTTTTTAATATTCATTATAATTTTAATTCAATACTTTTCCTTATTGATACACATATTCCTTCATTTTGCTACTTAAGTTTTATTTTCATTTTTGTAAATCTAAATACTTTTTACTTTGGAGTATAATCATAAAATATGTGTGCGATCAGCTGGTAGACTCTGCTCAAGTTGCAGCTCTTAGACTAACATTACCATACAGAATCAAAACAGAACATTATGCGTTTTGTTTTGATTGCTGATCTGCGTTATCGCTAATTTCGGCGAGAGAGAACATATGCGTTAAAGCAAGCAAATGCATTTAACAAGGCAAAAGAGACCCACACAAAATTAACTCAAAATAAGAAAAATCAAATCAAAACAAAAAAAAATTATTGCAATCATAAAAGAACGCAAGAGAAAAAGACGCCAAATGGAAGTGACAAAAATATAGCTACGGAGAGATAATAATGGTTAATCAAATCATAATAATGCAATTAATATAATAACATAATAGAAAAGGATAAATTTAATTATAATAACAAAATTAAAGTAATGGCATTTTAAATTAATTTAAATGAAAATTAAAAGAATTTTTAAATGCAAATTAAAAGATATCAATAATAAGAAAAATCAATATTTGACACTTTTAGTGCGTGCTCGCAAACTTATGAGTGGGACTGTATTATATGTAGGCATTTTTTCTCTTTTTTATGTATTCGCGTTAAACACGTTAACCGGCAGTGAAGAAAGCAAAAGCAACACACACAAAAATCAAAGCGAGGTGCGATCCAAACAGCTGATGCACTGGTATGTATATATGTATGTACCTATGCAGCCAGGTGTATACAATTCACTTTGCTTTTGTTTTGCTCACAAATTGCCTGTTAATACATATTTTTGTTTTTTAATAAACTCACATGCACAATCCAACGATGAAAGGCCCTTCGAAGAGGATGGAGCAGCTTGGTGGGTTTTTTTATTAATTTTTTTTTTATTATTATTTATTTATTTTATTTTTTATACAGTTTTCCACCATTGTATTTTTATTTATCTTTTTATTTTTAATTTCTTTATTTTATACAATTAATATTTAAACTTTTATTTTGCATTATTTGTTTGCCACTATATTGTTTGTCACCTGCAAAAGCCATCACACTCTCCTGTGCTCTTGCACATAATTATTTAAGAATTAATTTTGTTCTTAGCACAAAACTTTTAATTCAGCACTTTTTCTGGGGCGAGGAGAATACTCCTGGGCGTCGGATCACTCCCAATGAATACATAGATGTGTCAAACAGCGATTTTCGTGTTACGCTTTTTTTGCTGCTCATAGATCCCAGTTCGTCGGCAAATTTTTCGAAGCTTGTAGATCCCAGCCGAGCGAGCAACGAACATAACAGAGAGAAACGATTTACGACTTGATTGCATCAGTATCGTATCGACCTTACAGCAGGAGAGTAGTCTCTGTGTCGCTTGCTCTCTCATGTTGTTTATTCATGACACAAAATGCGCATGTGTTTGGGGTTGGGTTTTTATGAAAGCAAAAATAATGTGCCGTCTTCACTGAGCAATAAAACAATTAAATGTACTTTCGGCTCCAAGTCAAGGACGGCTGAAGGTTTTATGCTCGTGTAACTATGCGGGTACAACTCCTAAAGTGGATCAAAATGAGCATTCAGTTAAATGCTTAACAAAAACATGAGCGGCTCTACATACCTTGGCTTTAATTAGCCACAAATCGAAGGAAAATCCGTGGGAATCTATGTCCCAGCAGTGGATGTTGACAGATTAGGGTGATTTGGTTTTCTTCTTCCTTTTTTAACAAATTAGTAAAAAAGGTTACTTAACCAAGTGTCAGCAGTCGAAAATTAAAGGGAAGCAGAGCTTTTTGGCAGAGCAGCGATAAGTGGACTGCGCTGTCAGCATACGCGCAGGCGTGTTATCGCAGTGAGCAAATTTAGCAAACCTGATTAGCGACCACATTACAAAGCTGGCAGCTATGAAACTCAGCGCTTAATTTAATTTGTAAATTAACGGCCGTTACACAGAAGAGGAAATTCGAGGGAAAATCAACCAAGACTTTATAACAACAGTTACAGACAAAGACGTGACTGGGATAGGAACGGCAATAATCGATCAAGATATGGTACAAATAGAAATGATACCCAGAGTCGTAAGGCTATTATGCCAAAACAGGGGACCAATAGCTCCAGACAGACAGGATTTAGACAGGAAGATAAGTTCAGAAATCCAAGTACTATGCACTTTAATAATATATAACAAAACGACAACAGGCAACACACGCATATTTCATAATACTGTAAATTTCACTAATGAACACGACTACTTGACTAAATTGAACGAGTTTAAGGAATAAATTTACCATGTCGTAGTAGAAAAAATACAAAAACAAAAGGAAGAGAATATTAAGAAATAAAATTTCAGTAGAGCAGAGCCAATAGATGTAAACTCAGGAAACACAATATTCAGGAAAGCAAATAGAAGAAACAAGCTAACCCCCAGGTTTTCAACCCACGAGGTTAAACAGGATCAAGGCGTAACGTTTATTTAAAAAAAAAAGAAAACAATCAAAACTTACATAAACCAAAATTAAGAGCAAAATATAGCGCAAGCTAACTTTTACGCGCCAAAATTTGGATACCCTTGCAGTGCCCCGTGTAAGCCGTCAGATTTCTTACAAAATTTGTTATACATGTAAATTGATGGATGTTTATTATATCCAAAGTAAATAGTAATTATAAATTAAAGGTTAAGAGTACATTGATGAATTAAATCGACTTGAAGACGCGACGCCAAATCTCAATTACGCAGCAACTACAGCACATCAAACAGCAACTTTCCAGGCTAACGATCTTATTCCACGACGTACGACAACTTTCAACTTTACATACTCGCGACTTCGACTTTCAACTTTGCTCGACTTGACTTCTTTGTTATACCTCGACTTGCCGCTTCAGTTTCTCACGACCAACTCTTGATCTCCTGATTTCCAACTGCCGCTTCTCCTATCGATAGTCTTATCGATATCCTCTCGCAACTCTTGTTGCCACCTCGTTGTACTGCTGCTTGTCGTTGTTTGGTGTTGCCATCTTCATGCAATACTGCTCTTTGTTACATTCGGTCATCCTGATCACTGGCGTCTGACCCAGACAACAACAGCTCCTCGTTTTCGTCAACGTATTTCCACTACTTCATATTGTCGTTACTTGTTGAGGTTACAGCTGGTCCTTCTACCTGAGCGGCTTTCTTGACGTCGTATCGACCGTTACGCCTTACATTGATGACTTCATATGGACCAAAAAAGAGCAAGCAAGTTTTTTACCCGCAACAAACTGGGTACGTCGTATTGCTACTAAATCGCCTTCTGTATATCCGTACTCTTTCGGTTCTTCTCAAAATGTTCTTTGTATTTCTTCTGAGCCAGCGATATATTGATTTTTGCCTCTACGTATTTTCATTCTCTCGTTGTCAAATTCGTCTATCAATTCCTGCTCCAGCATCGACGCGATCTTTCCGCTGATCTTACAGTGTATTGCAACTCCAAACATTAGTTCAAACGGTGTCCTCTTTGTTGAGCAGTGAATATTCGAATTGATGGCTCTTTGCACTTGAGGCACAAACTTATACCATTTCGACGTATCATCTGCAGACAGCTTACTGATGATTGCCAAAATGCACCTGTTGACACGTTCTATTTGTCCATTGCCAAGTGCAACTCCTGTTGTCGTCCAAACGTGCTCGATCCCATTTGTCTTGACATAATCAACAAAGCTGTAAGACGTAAAAGGGACTCCTCTGTCGCTGACAACTTGTGTTGGATAGCCAAAAGTGCTAGACCACTCATCAAGCTTCTTCAACACCTCGTCACTGCCGGTGCTCTTTGTGGTAAACAGCTAAACAAATTTCGTAAACGCATCAACCATTGCAAATATAAATTTATATTGTTTAGCCGTAGCGTCCATGGGCCCTAAGTGATCAACGTGTAGAGTGTGTAGCGGCTTGTCTCCTTTCTCTATACAGTATAGATTGCCCTCTTGTTTTCCCAGCTTCTTGTTAACGATAATACATTTGATGCATGTATTAATTATCTGGGCGACTTTTCTTTCCAAGTGTGGGATCCAGAATTGTTGTTGCAACGCGTGCATTGTCTTCTGCAAGGCGAAATGACCATTCTTGTGTGCATCAACGATTATTTCGTGCTCCATGTTTTTGGGTACCACCAACAATTCATTGCCACCAACATGCTCATAAAGGATTCCACCCTTCAGGGTAAAATTATCGTATGGACAAGATTTCATTATTTCTAATATCGCCTTAATGTAGTCATCCTTCTGTTGTGCAGCTTTAAGTCGTGTTGAGACTTCTGATGTTATAATAAGAACATCTTGCAGATACCGGCTAAGACAGTCAACATGTCGGAACTTTTCCCCAGATCGATGTTCCACTTGATAATCGAAATCTTGCATTGCCAGAATCCATTGAGCGACTTCACGTGGTATATCCTTCTTCTTGACAGTTTGAGTAAACGCTGCGCAGTCGGTTATCAGCTTAAAACGAATACCCAGAAGGTAATAGCGAAATTTTTCCATCGCAAGATACGCAGCTTTAACTTCTAGCACAAAGCTATGACTTGGCGACGTCTGCTTGCTCCAGTAAAAGACGGGATGGTGTTGTCCATCGAAACTTTGCAGCAACACTGCCCCAAATCCATCCTTTGAAGCGTCAGTATGAAGCTCTGTTGGCGATTCTCTGCAATATATTCGCAACACAGGCTCATCTGAAAGGGCATCCTTTAGCACATTCATGGCCTTCAACTCAGCTGCATCGATCTTGAAAACTGCATCTTTTTTCAAAAGATCTGTTAAAGGACGGGCAATCTGTGCGCAGCCCTTGATGAACTTCCGAAAAAATCCTGTTAGCACCAAAAAGGATTGGACACCTTTTATGTTCTTCGGGCTGGCAAACTTGCGAACTGCTTGTGTCTTTTCTTGTCCTGGCCAAATTTTTCCGTCTTCGACTGTGTGACCAAGAAAGTTTATCTTGCCTTGTAGAAAATGGCACTTCTTCCATTTAATGCGCAAATTGTATTTTGAAGCCTCTTCCAGAACTGCTTTAAGCTTCATGATGCATTCTTCATTTGATTGTGCATAAATGATAATGTCATCTATGTACAATTGACTGAATCGAACAGGCCTTCTCTGGTTACAAACGCTGTATATTTTCGGCTACATTCTTCAATGGGTACGTGGAGGAAACTATTCTCCAAGTCCATAACGATGAACACCTTTGCAGCTTGTAGTTTCTCTAAAACGTCGTCCATTATTGGTACAGGAAAGCAGTCTTTAAGTACCATCGTGTTGAGCTGGCGAAAATCCACACATACTCTGCTTGTGCCGTCCTTCTTCTTGACGATCACTACTCGGCTTGCAAAATTTGACGTAGACTTGCTTACTACGCCTTCGCACAACCAGTCGTCAACTTGCTGTTTCACCACTTCGCACTCCACGGGTGTACAGCGGCTTGGTTGATGACGAAACGGCTTCATTTGCCCATCTGGCACAATCTTCATCTGCACAGGACATTCCAATGGAGATACAGATGTCTTGTACCCAGAAATGATCGACTCGATCACTGGAACGAACTGCGGGGGAGCATTTATATTATTTCCGACTTCGACAATATTATAAATACTTAGCTCGTTTGGTTCAGCGCTGTCAGAATTAGACAGAATTTCGACGCAAAATCGAATCCTAGCAGGCCATCATTCTCAATATTGTTGTTGGGGACCACAACAAATTTCTGTTTAGTTTCAAAGTCATCTACTTGCACAACACCAACAAACGTCCCCAGCGGCTGCGTCTTGATATTTCCCAGGCCTCGCAAAACAGAATAGCACTTCTCCAGAGTTACACCAGTTATCTTTTTGTACACGCATTGACGAATGATCGTCACATCTGAGCCAGTGTCGACTAAGCATGCCACTTCGACTCCATTCAGCACAACTACTTTAAGGCGTTTGTCATCCTTCACTACGTTGACGTTCTTCATAGCTTGTGGACAATCCTTGGAAATGTGTCCCACGCCTTCGCATTTGAAACACTTTGTCTCGGCCTTACAGTCTTTTCTCATGTGTTCAGCTGAGCCACAATTAAAACAACGCGAACTTTTCGCAACGAGCATATTTTTCTTGCCACCACTGTGGGGTTTGTTTTGTTTCTCGCTGCTACACTTGCGTTCATAGATATCAAATTTCTCTTTCAGCTCTTGATAAGTCTTGCATCCGTACAATCTAAATTTGTATTCCATTTTTATATCCAGTCCATCCACTATATAGCCAATAACGGAATCCTCATCAACTTTTCCTTGCGCAGCTATTTTCTTCATATTCAACACATATTCGAGAAATTGTTCTTTCTTCTTAATCTTTCTCTCACTTAGTTTTGCTTGAATGTCGGCACTTCTTAGCGTGCGCTTAAATTCGTCTACAAGGGCACTTTTTAAATCTTCATAATTATTCACTACGACAGACTCCAGAAACAATTTAGCTAATGTCGTCATTTTACCACGTGCTTGAACATATCTCTGTTTTCCGCTGATTTCATAAGCGTCTCATGCTTTACTTACTTTTGTTTTACAATATTACGACACGCAATGTTCTATGCGATTTTGGCATGTACTTCTTAACAGACTGCAATAAACAAATGCATTGATGAATTAAATCGACTTGAAGACGCGACGCCAAATCTCAATTACGCAGCAACTACAGCACATCAAACAGCAACTTTCCAGGCTAACGATCTTATTCCACGACGTACGACAACTTTCAACTTTACATACTCGCGACTTCGACTTTCAACTTTGCTCGACTTGACTTCTTTGTTATATCTCGACTTGCCGCTTCAGTTTCTCACGACCAACTCTTGATCTCCTGATTTCCAACTGCCTCTTCTCCTATCGATAGTCTTATCGATATCCTCTCGCAACTCTTGTTGCCACCTCGTTGTACTGCTGCTTGTCGTTGTTTGGTGTTGCCATCTTCATGCAATACTGGTCTTTGTTACATACATACTTAATGTTGGTTTCGAACCGATCGATCCTATGGCAGATATATGATATAGTAGTCCGATTTACACCAAATTTAGTAGGGATGTATATATTCTGTGAGTTTGGTTGAGATATCTTAAGAAACAAAAAAGTTTTTCATACCAAATGTTTATTTTGAACCGATCATTCCTATGGCAGCTATATGACATAGTTGTCCGATTTGAACCATATTTGATAAGAATATATTTCATATTTGATAAGAGTATAAAAATGTGTCAAACACACAACCTGTTAATTTGGTTGAGATATCTTGAGAACCAAAAAAGTTTTTGATACTTTATATATGTTGATTTCGCACCGATCGTTCATATAACATCTATATGATATAGTTGTCCGATTTTGGTAGAGATGTATAAAACAATACCAAACACACAATCTGTCAGTTTGGTTGAGATATCTTAAGAAACAAAAAAGTTTTTCATACTAAATGTTGATTTTGAACCGATCGTTCCGATGACAGCTATATGATATAGTTGTCCAGATTTGGTAAGGATGTATGAAACTGTATCAAACATATAAGCTGTGAGTTTGGTTGAGATACATTGAGAAACAAAAAAGTTTTTCATACTAAATGTTGATTCCGAACCGATCGTTCCTATGGCAGCTATATGATATAGTTGTCCGATCCGGCTCGTTCCGACATATGTACTGCGTGCAGTAAAAAGACGGACCTTTACCAAGTTTCATCAAGATAGCGTCAAAACTGAGAGACTACTTTGCATAGAAACAGACAGATTACAAACTTCGTGAAAAAAATTATAATACCCTCTGCAAGGGTAGAAAAAAGTGGCACATCGAACTAATATTTTTTCAGGTTTACCCTCACTTGCTGAAAAGATATGACCATTCGAGAAGTAAGGAAGGAAGATCAGATAGCTAAGTTGAACCTAGGACAGGCCAGACTAATTTCAACATATAAACAATTGAATCATATTATCAGGTTAGGAGAATATAGTGCTAACATACAGAGTATAGAAGAAGCTTTAGAATCAATACAAAGTACTGAGGTTGCAGGTGAAACAACAGGTATTTAAAGGGAAAAATTACAAAAATTAAAAGATAAACTTAATGCAATCCTACCAATACAGAGACAGAAAAGAGGAATATTTAATGGATTGGGTTCCGTTATAAAATTAGTGACAAGTAACGATGATGCGGAGACCATTCAAAAAACTCTTAAAAAAAGGAAAGAAAAAAAGAAGGTCAACGAACAGATAGAAGTTATTAAGGAGATATTTGTAAGATTCGAAAATATAACCGAACATATAAATAAAGAACAGAAGATTAAAAGTAATTTTTTAGACATCTAAAAAAAAAATAAAGAATTAAGCGAGGAACATAACGAAATACTTATTTTACAACATCAATCGAATTAATTTTTATATTGACTTTTTAAGCACTCATTTAACAAATATAGCTGAAAGTATACTTCTCTCCAAACTGAAGATAACTCCAGCATTTATACTATAACAAACCGAAATCGAGAAAATAATAGGATTTATTGATGGACAAAATTTTAAAATATTATCACATGAACACTTATATAGATTACTCCAATCACAAGCAATTGTAAACAATACCGGCATATTTTTTAAAATTAATGTACCCATCTTTGAGATAACTCAATATACACTATATCATATTATTCCACTATCGCAAAATATATAATAGATAATAGTTATTATCTAATAATACCAGCATAGGCCTTAGCTAATAATATTAATCTTAAGTTTTTAAAACGAAAATGTCAGATAATTCACGATCTATATGTTTGCGAGAGTAATGACAATGAAATCAGCAAAGCCGACGACAAATGTCTCCGTGGGATATGGCATCAGGATATGACGACGTGCGATTTGGCGAAAATTGGAGATCACGAGATAGTAATGGAGGCGGTGAAGCAGACCATTTTTGTGCTCAACGCCTACAGCCTAACAGTTAATTCAACATGCGAAATCCCAAAAAAAAATTAACCACTCAGCCACAATCACGTACAACAAATGTTCAGTACTGATTAAAGGCATGGTATTTGAACAACCTGGAAACGTGTACGAGACACCAATTAGACTATCACTGGAGACTCAGCAATTCTTCAGGCTGACGGACTAGAGGATGTCGTTGCGAAACCCGATCCACAACGACGGAAAGCGGCGTCAGCATTATTCCAGCAACATGTAGATCGCAACATTCATATTGTAAAAACATTTAAGTTTTATTGAAGACAGAAGCACTTTCATTAAATCAGTTGCAGTCCAACAAGAACCAACTCATGACGTGGACTTATTAATTCGCTAATCATTCAAAAATAAATATAACCCTTATTATTACCATATTCTTACTGGAGGATCTCGATACATAACTCACGCGTACTGGCAGTTGCCCACCACTGTCTCACATGTACGCCGTTCAATCGTTTGTGTTGTGTGTTTTATTTAATTTCATTTAAGTCTCAGTGCGAATTGCTGAATGCAATTCGTAACAATACTAAATATAGTTTCTATAAACTTGTTTACCTGGTCCAAAAGGAAAGGCAAACTGCCACAGATAAAATGACAGTAGTATTTAAAAATTGTTTATTAAATTATTTTTTATTTAAATCAAATATATCATTTTAAATTATTGATCAAAACTAAAATTTCGTCATCGTTTCTATTCAGTGTTGCCAGATTACCTTATTTCAACGCCTGGCAGTACTGCTTCTAGTAACTCAGCCGTTTTCGCTTTATTTACCTAACGCTCTTTTGCATTACTCGAAGCTAACAATTTGGTTAGATGCTAGCGATGCACCACCTACCTAGAACTGGGTGACACCTCACCACTAGCCGAACCGCAGGAGCACATTTCGAATGCGCCGTCTCTCTTCGTTCCTCTCGTTGCTCTTATGTGTGAGTGTGTGTGCCGGCTTGTGACGTCACTGCCTATGTGTATGCCCTGTAGGTTTCATGGATTAGATTATTATGATTACACTAGTTTACAAAATCGAAATGTTTTTTTTGCAAAGTGAATCAAAGTAATTTTTCTTATGGACTTTGGCCCACTAAACACGAAAATGGCATTCAAAATTTTTTTCATGGAAGCGTTTTTGAAATATTATTTTTCTTGCGAATGTTTGAATTTGCTCGAATATTTTTGAATATATATCCATTTCTTATCAACCGATTTAGATAAGTACATAATCTGTGAATTTGGTTGAGATAGCTCAAAAAACAACAATGCTCTTCATACCAAAACTGTTTGTTCTCACTGATTCACTGACCGCTTACGCTGTAGCCGAAACGGATTAAGATATCGAACTGAAATTATTAGATTATGTATTTGGTGATGAATTTTACATCCTCCGAAAATTTTGTCAAGATCGAATGACTATATCATATAGCTGCCATAGAAACAATCAGATGCAAATAAAACATTAGTATGAAGAGCTTTGTTGTTTTTTGAGCTCTCTCAACTGAATTCACAGATTATGTACCCGGCCCGGCCCGACCCGAAATGCAATTTTTCGACCCGAACCCGAAAATGTTGTAAAAGGCCCATGGGTCACGAGGCCCGGCCCGGCCCGTGCCGATCTCTAGGGCCAAAGTCCATAAGATAAAAATACTTTGGTTCACTTTGCACTTTGGCTGTAAACTAGTGTTATAAGAGACCCTTGGCCTGTCGTAAACCTGGAGTGCTGACCCAGCCTAACTGGCGCAATTGCCGTTCTTCATCTCTGAGAGATTCCCGTATTGTGTGGTTACCTATGCCACAAAACGGTTCAGGTCCTGTAAGGAACTCCTCTGCCCCTTTACGTGCTCCTTGCTTATTGCTACTACGCTCCCTGAGAGCCTTATTTGCCTTAGTCTCTGCAATTTGTATCTTCTAGTAAAGGGAACGATGACTGTTTTGGCGGGATTGAGGTTAAGGCCTACTTCGCTGCACCAGTCACTCGTCATCCAAAGCCCTAAGGTTTCATGGATTGTGCGCTCTTATTTTATTCTCTACAGTCCAAAGTCCAACTGCAGCGAAAACTTTACAACAGCGAGCAGCGGAAATGTAAATTTTCTATCTATATATATAAAACTCTGTGTCCTGATTCACTCGCTGACTAACACATAACGCTGTACGCCAAACGGCTTAAGATATCGAGCTGAATCACACAACATAGCTAAGATATTTTTAATATTTCCTCTATATGGAATTAATATGGGGGTTAAAGATTAAAATTGCTAATCGGACAACTATATCATATAGATGTTATATGAACGATCGGTTGGAAGTCAACATATATAAAGTAAGAAAATCTTTTTTGTTTCTCAAGATATCTCAAGGTTGTGTGTTTAACACATTTTTACACATTCTTATCAAATTTGGTTTAAATCGGACAACTATGTCATATAGCTGCCATAGGAATGATCGGTTCAAAATCAACATTTAGTATGAAAAACTTTTTTGTTTCTTAAGATATCTCAACCAATCTCACAGATTGTTTGTTTGATATAGTTTTATACATCCCTACCAAATTTGGGGTAAATCGGACTACTACATCATATAGCTGCAATAGGAGCGATCGATTTGATCTAACATTTAGTATGTATAACAAATGTTAGTAAAAACCTGACGGCTTACACGGGGCAATCTTAGCAATCTCAACCATATTCAAAAAATAGGTATTTCTTACTCATTGTTAAATTCTGTGAAAGTTTGGTTAAGATAGATTAACACAGAGGTCGCTAGCGTGTCTTCTTCTTCCTTTTGATCGTAACAATGTTAGTTGAATAACTTCCGCTCGTATTATCCGATTTGAATGAAATTTGCAGGACAGGTTTGGACTGTAGTGTTAAAGGTGCTCCTGTAATTCGACTTTGAAATTTTGTATTTCAATTTCCGGGGGCGGAGGGGTGCGTGGCAAAAATCTAAAACAAACTCGATCAATGGGAGATATAGATGTACCTACATGCCAAATTTGGTATCTCTAGCTCTTATGGTCTCTGAGATCTAGGCGACACAAAAAGGGACAGACGGATAGACAGACGGTCATGGCTATATCGACTCGGCTGTTGATGCTGGTCAAGAATATATACACTTTATGGGGTCTGCCACGCCTCCTTCTGCCTGTTACGCACTTTTTTTTTGGACAAACGTACCTTCTCCTCCTTTTGTCCTTTTTTAAAGTACAGGGTCTAAAAATTAATCAACGAAGAATTTAAGCGCGCCATTACTGGGATTCGAGCCACGACCTCCTGTCTGCCTTATCGGCACCTATACCACCTACACCATCCCACTTCTTGTACAATATGAATAAGAATATGAGTCGAAAGAGAGAGGGCGAAAACTCACTTAAACACAGCGCGCACTTACATGCATATGTATATATGTATGTATTATAAGGAAGTTTTTCCAGCCGGGGTCGGCGTCTTTGTCCGGCCAGGGCCAATTACAGAAAATTTGTAATACCTGGGACGGCTGGAGTGAGTTATGGAGCGTCAGAGAGAATACAGGCGCTTCTCGCTAAACTAGCTAGAAACCCTTTCTGGTGTGGGTCCAGGAGGTTCAAGAGGACGAAGGAGGCTTACTTTCGAAACCCGATTTGAGTTTACCATCGTCTCTTGGGCCTCTTTTCAAAAAGCAATCACGGATCGAGGCGGTCTATAGGTAATCCGCGGGCCAACTTCCTAGCGAGTGAGGGTCTAACCCGAGATCTCGCTTATGGAAACGTTCCAGCACTACCATGCCCAGTAACGGTAATCCTGGTTGATAAACTCACAAACGAGATAGGTTCTGACCCAATTTCTCGTCGGTGGAATATCCCACACCGATTACCGACACTAGAAAATGACACCACTTTACCATGAAGATGGCCCTGGGTGGTAAACATACAGGCGAGAGAAGGTTTGACCAGATTTCTCACTTGCAGTTCATCAATCACTTAAAACGGCTTTCCTGTACCACATGACGGTAGCCCTGGGTGACAAACTCACTAACGAGGGTAGGTTTGACCTGATGGAATGTTCCCAGTGCTCACCGGCATGGCCAAACTTTACAAAAATGCAAGAAGTAATCACCAGAAGGGTAGGAGTCGAACGTTTACCAACCTCCAAATGACATTTCTTGCACGTATCAAGCCGATCGTGACCACGTCTCTATGCCACGCACACTCACTCACACGTATGCCCACGGAAACTTTTCACTTTAACTTTTCTTTCATTTGGTTATTTGCATTTATTCATGTTTAACTTTTGGCTTTTATTTAATACTTCATCTTATTAAATTTACATTTTTATTTGCCTTTTGTGGCGGAAACTTATAACAAATGGCCGTGGGCCAGCTTACCACAAGGTATTTCCCTTGGTGTTGTACTGCAGGGTACACGTGCGCTGCAGGATACGAAATGGACAAAAAGGCGCGCTGCTGGTAGCCGCCGCTGCTGTTCGCTTTTTGCTGTTGTTGCCTGGGCTTCCAAAATTTGAAAGAAAATTGATCTGTGCAAATATAAGAAGTCCTCATACCAAATTTGGTGTTCCTAGGGCTTACCATCTCTTAGATCTCGTTGTTCACACGGACAGATATCGACTCGGCTTCTGATGCTGATCAAGAGTCTGCCACGCCTTCTGCTGCCTGTTACATACTTTTTTATTTTGAACAAACTTAATATACCCCACAGGGTATCATTATGTATTAAGAGCTATGTTGTTTTATGAGCTATCT
The DNA here is from genome assembly GCA_035044365.1 of Drosophila neotestacea. Lineage (NCBI taxonomy): Eukaryota > Metazoa > Arthropoda > Insecta > Diptera > Drosophilidae > Drosophila > Drosophila neotestacea. Next base: position 193,279 of record JAWNMD010000034.1, read on the forward strand.
CAACCTTACTCACAGATTATGTATTTCCTACTTATTGTAACATTCTGTGAAAATTTGGTCAAGATCGGATCACTATATCGTATAGCTGCCATAGGATCAGTGGCTTTGGTGCTGCGACTTTTAAAATCAATTTTCAGTATATGACACTGTTACTCGCTCTTTCTGCTATAATCCAATTGCAGCGATCACTTTAAAACAGCCAGCAGCGAAAATGTAAATTCTCTATCTATATATATAAAACTCTTTGCCCTGATTGAATCACTGAGTCATCACGTTGCAGGTCAAACCGCTTAAGATATCGAGCTAATATTTATAGCTGAAACTTAATTATCGTGCAATAAGACGGAATTTCTTAATATTCCAACTGGAAGGGGGTCAAAAGTCAAAACTGCTTGGTATGAAATTTTGTTTTGTTTTCTAAGCTATCTTAACCAAACTCACAGATTATGTATTTCTTACTCACTGTTACATCCTGAGAAAATTTGGTCAAGATCGGTTGCCTTTATTATATAGCTGTCATAGAAACAATCAGATGCAAATAAAACATTTGTATGATGACCTTTGTTGTTTTTAGACCCAGTACTTTAAAAGTACAAATGGGTCTATTACGTTTGTGCAAATGTGCGTAACAGGCAGAAGGAGGCGTGGCAGACCCCATAAAGTATATATATTCTTGATCAGCATCAACAGCCGAGTCGATATAGCCATGTCCGTCTGTCTGTCCGTCTGTCCCTTTTTGAACACCTATATCTCAGAGACTATAAGAGCTAGAGCTACCAAATTTGGCATGTACGTTCATCTGCATCTTGCATTAAACGAGTTTGTTTTAGATTTTTGCCACGCCCCCTCCGCCCACGTAAATTTGAAACAAAATTTCAAAGTCGAATAACGAAAGCTGCTTTAATGCTAGCGATATGATTTTTGGAGTACATGATAAAATCTATAGTCCAATCCTGTTCTGAAAATTTTATCCGGATCGGATAATAAACGGATGGTATACGGCTGTTCAAAATTTCGAAAATATGAACACCTAGATCTCAGAGACCATAAGAGCTAGAGACACAAATTTGGCATGCAGGTTCATCTATATCTCCCATTGATCAAGCTTTAATTTGGATTTTCGTCACGCCCCCCTCCGCCCCTGGAAATTGCAAACAAAATTTCAAAGTCGAATTACAAGAGCCCCTTTAAGACTCAGCGCCTTGATTATTGGTACATATAATATACACTATAGTCCAAACCTGTCTAGAAAATTTCATTCCAATGATGATACCAATCGATGATAAACACGGAAGTTATTCAACTAACAATGTTACAGGCAAAAGGAAGAAGAAGAGACGCTAGCGACCTCTGTGTTTAATAACTTCGTAGTGGCGCCATCTCTTGTTTGGTACGCATTATTGAAGAACAATCCATAGTGAACGCTTTGCACTCAAAAGTACTGGGTCTCCTACTCGTCGAGCTTGCTCCACTGTAGCTTACTGCATTTTTATACCCTTGCAGAGGGTATTATAATTTTGTCACGAAATGTGTAACGCATTGAAGGAAGCCTCACAGACCCCATAAAGTATATATATTCTTGATCAGGGCGACGAGCTGAGTCGATATAGCCATGTCCGTCTGTCTGTCCGTCTGTCCGTCTGTCTGTCTGTCTGTCTGTTTCTATGCAAACTAGTCTCTCAGTTTTGAAGCTATCTTGATGAAACTTGGTACAGATCCGTCTTTTTGCTGCACGCAGCACATATGTCGGAGCCGGCCGGATCGGATAACTATATCATATAGCTGCCATAGGAACGATCGGTTGGAAATAAACATTTAGTATGAAAAACTTTTTTGTTTCTCAAGATATCTTAACCAAATATACACATTGTGTGTTTGATTAAGTTTTTAAACAGGCTGACCAAATTTGGTGTGAATCGGACTACTATATCATATAGCTGCCATAGGAACGATCGGATCGAAAACAATATTTAGTATGAAAAACTTTTTTGTTTCTCAAAATATCTCAACCAAATATACACATTCTGTGTTTGACTAAGTTTTAAACAGGCCGACCAAATTTGGTGTAAGTCGGACTACTATATCATATAGCTGCCATAGGATCGATCGGTTCAAAATCAACAAATTTTGTAAAAAATCTGACGGCTTGCACAGGGCACTGCAAGGGTATCCAAACTTTGGCGCGCCAAAGTTAGCTTGCGCTATATTTTTTTACTTAAGCCGCACTTTTCTTATAGTACGGCAAAGCTTTTGTCGCTATCGGGTCTCTTTGCAACCAATTGTTGTCTGATGCAAGATATAGATGAACCTACATGCCAAGTTTGGTGTCTCTAGCTCTTATAGTCTCTGAGATCCAGGTGTTCAAAAATGGGACAGACAGACAGGACAGACAGACAGACGGACATGGCTGTATCGACTCGGCTGTTGACGCTGATCAAGAATATATATACTTTATGGGGTCTGCCACGCCTCCTTCTGCCTGTTACGCACTTTTTTTGCACAAACTTAATAGACCCATTTGTACTTTTTTAAAGTACTGGGTCTAAAAATACAGTAAGCTACAGTGGAGCTAGCTCGACAGTAGGGGACCCAGTACTTTTTGAGTGCAAGCCGTTCACTATTGATTGTTCTTCAATAATGCGTGTACCAAACATAGATGGCGCCACTACGAAGTTAATAAACACAGAGGTCGCAAGCGCTCTTCTTCTTCCTTTTGCCTGTAACATTGTTAGTTGAATAACTTCCGTGTTTATCATTCGATTGAAATGAAATTTTCTGAATAGGTTTGGACCGTAGTGTATATTATATATACTAATAATCAGGTCGCTTAACATTAAAAGGGCTCCTTCAATTCGACTTTGAAATTTTGTTTCAAATTTACGGGGCGAAGGGGGCGTGGCAAAATTCTAAAACAAACTTGATCAATGCAATATATAGATGAACCTTCATGCCAAATTTGGTGGCTCTAGCTCTTATAGTCTCTGAGATATAGGTGTTCAAAAAAGGGACAGACAGACGGACAGACGGACATGGCTATATCGTCTCGGCTGTTGATGCTGATCAAGAATATATATACTTTATGGGCTCTGCCACGCCTCCTTCTGCCTGTTACGCACATTTTTTTTTGCACAAACTTAATAGACCCATTTGTACTTTTTTAAAGTGCTGGGTCTAAACATACACGTTACCCATCAACATGGATCCTAACGGTAGTACTGAGGGATACGTAGAAAATAGTCTTAAATGCTCTGGTGAGAAACAAGACCCACCAAGGGCACGTGTTATTGCCGTAAGATTTGGTATAAAGTTACGCGGGTTTCAGTCTGCCTTGGATAGAGTCAAGGCTGGCTGTAATTCAATCACTGAGGTAGAGCCAGTTGAAAGGTCTTGCATAGATTTTCTTGTCACAAATTATGAATTTTTTGCAGAGTTGGGTCTATAAGCATTATCAGTACTTTTTAATTAGTATTGAAAAAAGTAGTGGTAATGAAATTTCATTTCAATGCTAGTGAAAATTTTTTTCACTAGCACTATTTTTATTAGCATTACTTTTTTCAATGCTTAGAAAAAATTTTCACTAGCACTACTTTTTTCAATGCTAGTGAAAATTTTTTTAATTATAATTGAAAATTTATTTAAATTAGCATTAAATGTTTTATTTTTTGGAAAAAATTAAAAAAAAATTTAAAAAAATTAGAAAAAGTTTGGCAAAATTTGTATTATATATATATGTACATATATCTTAAATTTCGTCCGATATCTGATTCTATACGATTTTCCTATACGATTATTGTAAACAATTATTGTATATGATTATTATATACGATTGTTTTATACGATTATTGTAAACAATTATTGTATACGATTATTAAAAATGTTAAAAAGAAACAAATATGTAAATGTTTCAAATATCATGCAAATAATACTATATATATTTAAATCTGTTTAGCATTATAAGAAATGCTGTGCTAAAATCCCCCAGCTTAATAAAAAACAGTTTCGCAATTTATGTTTTTAAAATATATTATTAGCCTTTACCACGACTAGCTGCTCAAAATGGCTGTCGGAAAGATTTTGCCTTTTTGGCCCGTTAATTAGGCCAGCATAGCTGAGCAGGCGTTCCACTGGAGCAGATGAAGGCAATGGCGTGTTAAATTTCAGGAAGGCCCCTTTAATTGACGGGTAGCGGCTTAAGCACTCCAGGGTTTCATCCACATCGCTCAAGTATCTAGAGAGCTCGATGTTTAGAGCAGTCTCCTCTAAAGCTTTTTCTATAAAATGAAGAAGAAAATGTGTTGAAACTACAAAAAAATTTTACATTTTGATGAGTTAAAATACCTTGAACACTCCCTCCAAAATCAAAAAAACTGAACAAATTTTCATCTGTTCGCGCTGCTGAAGTGCTGGTTGGTGTTGTCACTGTGAAGTCTTCAGCATGTTAATGGAACATTTCTTTCATCCTGGCCTCTGTCCAGTCCGGCGCAGTCTCACTTAATGCGGACGCAAACTTTAATTTTATGGCTGGGCATGATATTGCAGCCACTTTTATTGTTGCAGCTATTTCCAGGACTTCACTAGCAGTTGTTAGGCAAACGGTACCTGCAGCTCTCGTTAGGACGATTTCATCATTTAGTGGATGCTGCTCGGGGAATAACTGCCTAACGATCAATTCAAGCTGGGCTGGGCAGGTAGGCATTGGCTGTTTTTTAAGTTTGCCCATGACCATTTTGTAGGCCGTGCCAAAAGGTTCGGCATCAGCCGCGTCGCAAAGCTCCTAAAAACATTGGTTTTTGCTTTGTTTAATTGCATGCTGCAGCATCTTCCGTTTCGTTCGGAATGCTTCCAGATTACTTTGGAAGGAAGGCCTGCCCCTAGCGCGTTGCAGTCTACGCTTGGCTGCACAGCACTCTGCTCGGGCTTTCGATATCCCCTCATTCCACCATGGCATAGGAGTTCGTCTGCTTCCTCCCCTGTATGCCTTTGATATCGACGACTCGCATGCCAGCTTGATGCGATCGGCGAATTCCTGCGCACAGCTGTTTGCATCGCCAATTGGTGTGAGCCCTTGTGTGGAGGAGAGGAGCGTTTGTCGGTCCAGTGTGTCAATCTTATAGCCTACGTGACGAGCTGGATGCATTCTTCTTATAGCTGATGATCTGCGGATCTCAGTTATTACTGCGCTATGGTCGCTATGGGTATACAAATCAGAGATATGCCAAGCAGCGTTCCGGGCGAGATCAGGACTTGCAAAGGTCAGGTCGATGATTGATTCCCGACTAACCCTGCTAAAAGTGCTTTTCTCTCCATCGTTCAGTAGACAAACGTTAAGCTGTACTAGCGTATCCAAATGGGATCTCACCTCTTGGATTATTTCTTTTGCTTCCCCAATCTGTGCATCAAGCGTTAAAATCACCAGCAATTATGATGGGCGATTTCCCAAGTGCATCCTGCGTGATGTCCTCGATTGCACCCTGGAAACGTTCTCTGTATGTATGACTCCAACTGTTAGTCTGAAACAACTAGGAAAAAATGTACAATACATTTGTTCCAATTGTTGCAAACGTTCAATGACTTGATTAGTTTTGTTTTTGCGTAATGCACAACATCACTTCAGAAGACTAATGGTTTCTGTTCGATACAGTAACTTCAGTTATTGCCGATATCAACGTCACGACACGGCGAGATCCATACATACGTTCTGTTATCATAATATACATTCCATTTTCCTTTTTTTTTCACGTTGCAATTTTTGTTCTGACACTTTGATTACACTGTGCTACAGCCAAAAAACTTCTGGGATGGGACATAGTGTAGTCGGACAAATGCGTCGTGGCAATTGCGAGCCACCCGAAAGAATTCTCCGAACCTCTTCATTAATGCATCCACCATTTCAGATGCATGCTCGTTGACACCGCTCATTCGCTGCCACTTTACCTTAATTGTTATGAGAGTAGGTATGAAATACCCATGCAACATAGTTTTCTCCCCCTGAAGAAAATGAAGCCCTAATGCCAATGGCTCCATTACTGTGCAATATTCCTCCAAATACGGGAACTCCCGGGTCGAAAGCCTTGAAACTCCTAAGAGCATGCAAAGCTCCTCCAGCTGATTTTTATGCTTTAAGATGCTTTGAAAAACATCATAGAGGGTGTTTCACCTTGGTGAAAGCACATGGTGCTTTTAGTAAACAACCCAAATGGGTCTTCATAATTTCAGCCGATTTTGGACGATTGCACCGGTTCCATAAAGCGGAGCATCTAAAATAAATTAATAACATCTAAGTGAAAGTGGGGCGTATTAAAAATAATTATTTTTAATCTAATTTTCCTTTTAATAATTACCTGTGCAAAACTCTCAAATTAACATCATGAACTTTTGCGTCGGACTTTATTATGTTCATGTAATCGGTAGTCGCTACTAAATTTAGCGTGTGGCTTGCACACCTATAGTGTTTTGGTAGGCGAATTACCGGCCTCTCTATCGATTGCGGAAGATCTTCCTCTGACTCCGACTCATCCTCTTCACCGACATCATAATTGACTTATAAATGAAATAAAATAGAAACATGATAAATATTATCTATATGTTTAATAAATATATTTATAAACTTACCGTCAACTCCAAAGTCATTAAAAGCCTTGACAAAATTGCTCCCATTATCGGTAATCGTGCAGACAATTTTGTCGCTGGTCAAACCAAACGCATCATGAATTTTCTGCGTGACCTCAGCAATTTTTTCCGCAGTATGGCGTTCCGGCATTCTCGTACATGCCAATGCAACCGAATTTCTCTGGAACTTGCTGTCAATCCAGTGACATGTGTAGCCAAAAAACGAACGTCGTTTTGCAGACCAAATGTCTGCTGTTGTGCAAACATAAGTCACAGACTTGAGTTTCTCAACAAGACAATGCTTATGAAACTCGAGCTTGTCGTCAAGCATCCTTGTTAATTTTTTTCGCCCCGGCACACTTGGCAAACAGCCACGACACCATTAGCAGCTTTCTGGTGGCTTGTGTCCGAAAGCTACATTATAATAGGAAATAATTATAAAATTTTGAAACAAACAATAATAAACTTTTACTTACCGCATTCTGGATTTTAAAATATTTGCCAGCTAAAATTAACGGCAATTGCGTCTCTTCTCTGCTATCAGCGTCATTGCTAAACGTTCTACTAGTTCTAAACTTGTGCAGAAATTAATTGGAATATAAGTACATATGTACCGGCCGGCATAAAGCTTTTAAAGCTTTTTCGTCTACGATCATTTTAAAAGTAGTTTGAACCAAAACGGACAACAATTACAGAAGCTTCACATATAAACCATTTTTCCTCATACTTCGCGTTGCAAAATCGTATGGAGCTTCATACATTCTTGTATTGACAATTGTATCTTTGCATTGTTTATATGTGAAGCTTCTGTTGTTCTGTTGTTGTTGTCCGTTTTGGTTCAAACTACTTTTAAAATGATCGTAGACGAAAAAGCTTTAAAAGCTTTATGCCGGCCGGATCGGATAATTATATCATATAGCTGCCATAGGAACGATCGTTTGCAAATAAACATTTAGTATGAAAAATTTTAATAACAATTGATTTTAAACGATTCAAATATTTTGCAATATGTTTTGAAATATTTGTGGTATTATCTGCCTAATAAATATCGTAAAGCTAACCAATCTCTATTTTAATAATAGTTGATTTTTTACGATACAAATATTGTGCAATATTGTTTGAAATATTTGTGGTATTATCTGCCTAATAAATAAGGTAAAGCTAACAAATCTCTATTTCATTAACAGTTGATTTTTTACGATACAAATATTTTGCAATATTGTTTGAAATATTTGTGGTATTATCTACCTAATAAATATCGTAAAGCCAACATATATCTATTTAATAATAGTTGATTCTTTGCGATACAAATATTTTGCAATATTGCTTAAAATATTTGTGGTATTATCTGCTTAATTAATATCGTAAAGCTAACAAATCTCTATTTTAATAATAGTTGATTTTTTAGGATACAAATATATTCATCAGCAATCAACCTTCGTGGCGAACGGAAAGCCCCACAACTGTGGACATAGTGACAGTCAAAAAAAGGTAAATAAATAAATCATTAAAGTGTATTCGAATAATACAGCAATAGCGCCAAGACGCTGTACATAACTCTAAGACCAGTTGTTATTATTAACACAAGTGAAAAATTAATAAAAACATAAAAAGTGCCACGCACAAATCGTGCAAAATGAGCAATGCTCAAGAAAAAGAGCGAAGAAGCTCTATCGACCAGAGAAATGGGTTCTACTCGTACTTTTTAACCCGTGATACCGAATTGCAGCGTAATTCAGCTCTCTTGTCCGCTGACGGCCAGAGACCACGCTCTTGCTCTCCGGCTCCCCCCACTGTAAGTTCTAGCTCATGGAACTCGCAGTGCAGCTCTCCAGCACCGCTGGTCGCATTAATTTCGACACACCCCGCTCTAACAACAAGTACAATGACCTCAGTAGTTACTACAATCGCAGCAACAACAACAACTGCAACTGTATCCGTCATCAACAACGCGTTAACGGCTACAATATCCAAAGCGATTTCTGCAACGCAAGCGGATCATTCAATTATGACAACAACTTCAAGCTCAAGCTCCATCGCCGCCAAGAACAACAACGTTAAAAAACAAGAATCAAAACAAAATCCAAAAACGGGTCCAGCTGTTCAGACTGGTATGGATCGTGTTGGACATAACAGCTCCTCCCTGCTCCTCTCTGCTGTTATGTTAATGGCAAAAGCTAACATTACAGAATCCCTAAATTCGAATATACGGTCACACCTTTCTTGTGTCTTTCTCTTTTGATCGAACCGTGTAAATGGCTGATTGTGTGGCAACTTAAATAAAAATTAAATCTGAATAAATAAAAGTAATCATTGACAATAAACTAAATCAAAGTGAAGAATTATTCCTCGATAGTATTTTGCTGACTTATATTACAATAGGTTACGGGCCCAGGTTACGTCCTATAAAGAAAATAAAGTGATTTATAATACTGTTAGGCTCGAAGCGTCCATCACACACACATTCACACAGGCATACGCAAACGCACGCAAGTATGGACAAATCAAAGCGCAATATTAAACTCTTTGACGGGGAAAAATATTCTGTGTGGAAGTTCAGAATAAAAGCACTACTGACTGAACTCGATGCATTAAAAGTCATTGATAATGAAATTCCCAAGAGATGGACGAAAATTGGATAAAAGCAGAGAGGTATGCGAAAAGTACACTAATTGAACATTTGAGCGACTCTTTTCTGAATTTTGCAACAAACAACACAGCGCATGAAATTCTTAAAAATCTAGATGACGTATATGAGCGCAGAAGTCTTCCGTCACAATTAGCTGTTCGCAAACGTTTGTTGTCGCTCAAACTTAAAAGCGAGATGGCACTATTGACCCACTTTATTAATTTTGACGAACTGGTGAGTGACCTATTAGCATCAGGGGCAAAAATGGATGAAATGGACAAAGATTCGCATTTGCTACTCACTTTGCCAGCATCCTATGACGGAGTAATTACAGCTATAGAGACACTGTCAGTAGAAAACCTAACACTAGTTTTTGTAAATAACCGTTTACTGGACCACGAAATACAAATTAAAAGTGACAACAATGACACAAGTAAAAAGGTAATGAATGCTGAGGTGAAAAATAATATTAATAAAAATTATAAAAACAATTATAAGAATCATAATAATAACTATAAATATAAAAATCAAAAACATAATACAAAAAAAAAATAATACACGTAAGCCATATAATAGGAAACCTGAAATGTCATCACTGCGGAAAACAAGGGCACATTAAAAAGGATTTTGATGGATATAAAAGACTAATAAATAATGAAAATAATAAAGAAAATAATAAACAAGCCCACACTGCAACAACCCAGCCTGGTTTTGCGTTCATGTTAAAAATTTATTATCGATTCGATCGAATTTTATTATCGATTCGGGAGCTACTGACCATCTCATAAACGATGAGACTCTCTTCGTGGATTACGTTGACCTGCAAACTCCAATAAGAATTGATGTAGCTAAGCATGGAGAATACATTCTTGCAACAAAGCGTGGAATCGTACGTCTGGAAAATGAATACCAAATTACGCTCGAAGATGTGTTGTACTGCGGAGAAGTTGCAGAGAATCTGATTTCTGTGAAGAGGTTGCAAGAGACTGGAGTGACTGTTGTGTTCGGCCAGAACGGAGTTAAAATGGTAAAAAATGGAGTCACTATTGCTGAAAATTCAGGTGCGTACACTATGCCATTTATTGAATTTAAGGCATATAAAATAAATGTAAGAAATAAAAATGTATACCGATTATGGCATGAGAGATTGGGGCACATAAGTAAAGGAAAAATGTTAGAGACTAAAAAAAAAAATGTATTTAATGATAATAAGTTTCTTGATAGTGTTAATCCTACAGACGAAATATGCGAAGCTTGTTTAAATGGTAAACAAGCCAGATTACGATTCGAAAAGTATAAAAGCAAGGAACATATAAATAGAGCTCTTTTTGTTATTCATTCTGATGTCTGCGGTCCGATAACTCCTACAACCATTACTATGTAATTTTTGTGGATCAGTTTACACATTATTGTGTTACATATTTAATAAAACACAAATCCGACGTGTTTATTATGTTCAAAGACTTTGTGGCAAAGAGTGAAGCACATTTTAATCATAAAGTTGTAAACTTGTACATTGACAACGGTAGGGAATATTTATCTAACGAAATGCGTGAGTTCTGTGTCCAAAAAGGAATTAGTTACCATTTGACTGTACCTTATACTCCAGAGTTAAATGGAGTTTCAGAACGAATGATTAGAACCGTTACTAAAAGGCTCTCGCCATGGTCAGCGGCGCAAAATTAGACAAGTCTTTTTGGGGTGAAACTGTGTTGACAGCAACGTATATAATAAATAGGATTCCAAGTAGGTCACTAGGAGACCGTGTAACTACGCCATATGAAATTTGGCACAATAGAAAGCTGTTTTTAAAATATCTTAAAGTATTATATTTGGTTCTACAGCGTATGTACACAATAAAATTAAAAAAAGAAAATTCGACGATAAGTCTTTTAAATGTATTTTTGTTGGCTATGAACCAAATGGTTTTAAATTGTGGGATGTTGAACATGAAAAATTTATTGTTGCAAGAGATGTGGTTGTAGATGAGACAAAAATGGTTTATTCTAGAGCTGTTACAAATGAAATCCTGAATGATAGTAAGGATTATGAAAATATTAAATCCCTGAAAGAGAGTAAGGGAGGTGAGCAATCTAATCTCCTGAATAAAAGTAAGGAGAGTGTTGAATATAATTTCCTGAATGATAGTAAGGATTATGAAAATAGTAAATCCCTGAAAGAGAGTAAGGGAGGTGAGCAATCTAATCTCCTGAATGAAAGTAAGGAGAGTGTTGAATATAATTTCCTGAATGAGAGTAAGGATTATCAAAATAAAAATGTCCAGAATGAAAATATGGATTGATGTATACCAGAGATCCTGAATGAAAGTAAGGACAGTGGTAAAGAAAGTTTTCTAAATGAGAGTAAGGAAATTAGACAGCCTAGTGAAAATTTAACAAATGAAATCGATAGTAAAGTTACTGACGACGTAACTAGAAAAAGCGATAGATTAAAAAATAAACCACATAAATCCTATAATGAAGATGAATTAAGTCCGAATATATATGTATTGAATGCTCATACTGTTCAATAAAGTTCCTTCTACCTTTGATGAAATACAAAGTAGAAAGGATAAGTCTTTATGGGAAGAAGCTATTAAAGTAGAATTATCTGCTCATGAATTAAATAAGACATGGTGTATTGTTAAAAGGCCTGAAAATAAGAATATTGTAGATAGCAAATGGGTATTCACCTTAAAGCATGATGAAATGGAAATTAAAATCCAATAAGATACAAGGCAAGATTAGTTGAACGTGGCTTTGCACAAAAGTACCAAATTGATTACGATGAAACATTCGCTCCGGTTGCTAGAATTTCTAATTTTCGTTTTATATTGTCCATTGCAAACCAATATAATTTTAAAGCACATCACATGGATGCTAAAACTGCTTTTTTGAATGGTACATTAAAGGAGGAAATATATATGAAAGTTCCTTAAGGAATATTTTGTAGTAATGAAAAAGTATGTAAATTGAATAAAGCAATTTACGGCCTGAAACAAGCAGCTAGATGCTGGTTTGATGTGTTTGAGCAAGCATTGAAGGAGTGTGGATTTATAAATTCACCAGTTGATCGATGTATATATTTTCAAGACAAAGGAGATATTAAGAAATATATGTATTATTATATGTTGACGATTTAGTTGTAGCGACATTAGACATAGAGACATTAAGAAATTTTAAGCAATACCTAATGACAAAATTTAGAATGACTGACTTGGGTGTGATAAAATACTTTATTGGAATAAAAATAGAAATAGGCCAAGATCAGATATGTTTAAGCCAATCTGCTTACATAAAAAAGGTGTTGAATAAATTTAATATGGAGGAATGCAAACCTGTTAGTACTCCTGTTCCGAGCAAGCTAAATTATGAATTATTGAATTCTGATGAAAAATACAATGCTCCTTGTCGCAATTTAATTGGGAGTTTAATGTTCTTATTGCTTTGTACACGTCCTGATTTAGCTACTTCCGTTAATATTTTAAGTAGATACACAAACAAAAACAATATAGAATTATGGCAATGTTTAAAAAGACTCCTCAGATATCTTAAAGGAAGCATTGACATGAAAATAATTGAAAAATTTAGATTTTGAACATATATTTGTTGGCTATGTTGATTCTGATTGGGGTGGAAATGAGAATGACAGAAAAAGTACAACAGGTTACCTATTTAAAATGTTTAATTCTAATCTTATATGTTGGAATACAAAGAGGCAGAATTCAGTAACAGCTTCATCTACTGAAGCAGAATACATGGCCCTGTTTGAAGCTGTAATAGAAGCATTATGGTTAGAAAGTGTTAGCATTAAACTTGATAGGCCGATAAAAATATTTAAAGATAACCAAGGTTGTATTAGCATAGCCAGGAATCCCACATGTCATAAGAGGTCGAAACATATTGATATTAAGTATCATTTTACAAGAGAGCAGATAGAAAATAATACTATTTCCATTGAGCATAATTCTTCAGAAGATCAGCTGGCGGATATTTTTACAAAACCATTACCTTCTGGAAGATTCATGGAGCTAAGAAACAAGATGGGATTACAACGAGAAGACTCCTTTAAAAGCAGCAACTGAAAACATCTTTATTTTTTTATGATCTCTTATTAGTTGTAGTCAAATTTAAGTCATATGTAAGTTTAATTTGAAATCAAATAATTTTAATATAATCAAACTTGAAAATATTGAAGTAATATATATATAAAATAAAAAAATATTGAAGTCATATATATATGTAATTTAAAATCAATTAATTTTATTGTAACCAAATTGAGAAATATTGAAGTCATATATTTATTAGTTTAAAATTAATTTAGTAATTAAGAATGATCTGATTGGGTTTTAACTGGGTTTTCCCAATCCTAGCAGCAAATGCTGGATCATATTATAATACTCCCCAGTATACACACCAGTCATAATAAATGTAAATATATAAGTTGTAAGACTATAATGTAAGCTTTTGAGGGGCGTGTTGGACATAACAGCTCCTCCCTGCTCCTCTCTGCTGTTATGTTAATGGCAAAAGCTAACATAACAGAATCCCTAAATTCGAATATACGGTCACACCTTTCTTGTGTCTCTCTCTTTTGATCGAACCGTGTTAATGGCTGGTTGTGTGGCAACTTAAATAAAAATTAAATCTGAATAAATAAAAGTAATCATTGACAATAAACTAAATCAAAGTGAAGAATTATTACTCGATAGTATTTTGCTGACTTATATTACAA